>PVJX010002509.1:0-127208 GCA_004027295.1 Dolichotis patagonum | reverse complement strand
GTGCCTTTTTTCATGCCACGTCTGTGCTCAAGACTGCTGGGCATGGACTGAAATTTCTGAACAGTGAGCCAAAATAAAACTTTCTTATTTAAATTGCAAGTGTTGGGTATTTTGTTCCAGTGATGAGACAGTGATTAAAACACCAGTTAGCATCAACCTTGATGATGCTAGAACTGTCATCCACCATCTGTCTCCCAACCTTTAGCAACCCAGCTCTTCCTAGGCCAGTGCTCAGGGTCCTAGAACTGTCCTGAAACAGGGTCCTGGAACTGTCCCAACATAAGGCAGAGACCTGCACCTTAACTGGAAATATTCATTTATCAGCCTGGGTCACCACCAGCTGACTCACAGGACATGGTACACTCTTAAGAGTATGCAGGTTTTTGTCACCATGAGACTGAGATGCAACCCATGTTAGCATCAGCTTAAGTAGTGAAGGGACTGTTTTCACCAACATTCCCCCAACCTCACAAAGCACAGCATGGTGCAATACCCCATTAACTGTGGTTAGGAGAAATAATAAGCATGATACTTTGCTGTGGAGCTAAGTAATGGGCTGGTGAAACCTAACACTAGGAAGATCCTGTAGGACCCCAGTCCCAGGCCTGTTTATAGATTGATGACTCCATAGGAAGAGCTCCAATGCCAAAGGAAGACACGTGATCCCAGTCTATTAGACTTTCATTCCAGCTGGTTGCAATGGTTTTAGGCTAGAATCATATCAGTAGTCCACAGTAGAATGGGCTTTGGTCCTAACCCAATACTGTCCTGGTCTTTGTATGATGTGATTCAGCAACTGATACAGCTTGATTGTATTGGTAGTCATAGGTGTAACACAGGAGCCTAGGACTGGTCAATCCATGCTAACTCTGCCCAGAAGCAGGCAGAATCCTGCAGTACCAGAGCAGAGCCCAATAACTATGGTCAAGGCATCATGATTTATCCCACCCCATAAAGAGGATAGTGGGGATATATTACTCTTTGTAGACACTCTTCTGGATTTTCCTAAACACATCAGTAATGTATTGTGCAAAAAGCTAGGCTTTGATTACCCTCTAGGACTAAGTCTGTGGCAACACACCAACAGCATACTTTCACCTAATCTAGACCTGAGCACCAACTAGTGCTACAATAGTGGAAGTGACTACAGGTTCAAAGAAAATGAGCCCCTGCTGGAAGTTTCCATTAAACTTCCCTGCTGGAAAGACAGGTATATAATTGAGAAAGATGGGAATGAACATCTAATCCTTTGATGCCCAGAAAAAATTATAATGGGCTTGCAGAAAAACATGATCTCAGCAAACATTCAAAATGAGGTGTCAAAAATTGACCAAATACTATAATAAATATGGAAAAATTCTTAGAGACTTTAAAACACCTGTTTTAAGGAAACTCAGCAACATTAAAGATAACACTGAAAAATGTTTTGATACTCAGAAACACTGAGTATCATACTTAAACTGAAAAAAAGACTCAAAAATTAAAAATAAAATAGCATAACACATGAAATAGAAAAAGAATTTGAGAATTTAAAGATAGACTATTTTAAAATACACAGAGGAGAAAAAAAATGAAGTGAAATGAATATAATTTAATGGAAACTTCTAGAACAATATTGAGTATAAATATTAGGATTATTGAGGCTTGAGAAGGATTTGAATATGCTAAAGTGCATAAAGTTTATTCAAAGAAATAATAACAGAAAACTTCCCAAACCTAATGAAGGATACAAATATCCAGATAAAGATAAAAATTCACCATCAGCTATAACTCAAGCATATGTATTCCATGACACCTTATAATCAAGCTCTCAAAAGTGAAAGAAAGAGAAGATTCTCAAGTTTGCCAAAAGGAAAAGAAACAAGCCCATATGAATCCTTATTTAGGAGCCGAAAACATTTAGGCGCAGAAAACATTTCAGCAGAAACTTTACCGGCAAAAAAAAAAAAAAAAAAAACACCGGGGGATTTTTGTAATACCATTGGAAAATACACTGTCAACCAGGAATGCTACCCCTAGCCAAACTTCTTTTACAAAAAAAGGAGAGATAAAAATATTCCCAGATAAACAAAAATTGAGAGTATACTTTCAACAAACTTGTTCATCAGAAACACTGAAAGAAATTCTTCAAATTGAGAGACACTGATGAGTAGAAAAAAAATATAGAAGAGTATAGAATTCAATGGTAGGAATACAAACAAATTCAAAATGCTATAATATTGTTAAGTATAAAGTATAAACCATACCTTTGCTAGAATACTAAAAATGAAACAAACATAATAATCACATGAATATATTAAGAGATAATACAGAAGTTGTTAAATGGAATATTACAATTCAAAATATGGGGAGAATGAAGTGCAAGTATGAGTTTTGTAGAAATCAAAACAACTTGGTAGCATCATAAAAACAGAAACAGACATGTAGAACAGAATACAGAGCTTACAGTTAAGTCCATACATTTGCTTTTGGTTCTGGCTAAAAACACAAGGAGAAAAAGAGAAAAATTCAGTATCCATGTGCAAACAAATGAAACTGGACCCTACCTCTCATCTGTTATAAAAATGAAGTGTATGTGGTTTTAAAAGCTTAAATGCAAAGGCTGCAAACTATTAAACTGCTAGAAGAAGGTATGTGGGAAATGCCTGAGGATAGTGGAATGGGCAACAATATTCAGACAAGACCCCAAAAACCACAGGAAACAAAAGTGAAAACAGATAATAGAGACCACATCACACTAGAGCACAACACACCCCAAAAGGAGCAGCCAACAGAGTATGAAGAAACACTACAGGATGAGAGAAAACATTTGCATTCTATATAGTTGACAAAGGTTTGTGTCCTCAATATATAAAGAACTCCAATAACTCAACAGCAAATAAACAAATGACCCAATGAAATGCAGGCAATAGGTCTAAATGGCATCTTTACAAAAGAAGACACAAAAATGATCAAAAAGTACATCAAAAATGTTAAACATCACTAATCACAATGAGAAAATACCTCATGCCAGCAAAAATGACTACTATCAAAAGGACTAACAATAACAAGTACTAGAGTGCATTTGGAGAAATGGGGGACCCTTGTGCATAGTTTGTGGGAATGTAAATTAGTATAACTACTATGAAAACAGTATGAAAGTTGTTCAACATGAAAAATAGGATTACTGAACTCCAGCCAGTGGTGTGCATGGGGCTGGGCTATACCCAGGCCCCTCCCATGACTCCCACCATCCCCAAAGATGACCTTGCAGGACTGGGGAACTCTAGCCAGCCATGTGCACACCTCCCGTGACCCGGCCCCCTCCCATGACTCCCGCCATCCTAGCAGATGACCTTGCAGGACCTGGGAACTCCAGCCAGTGGTGCACACAGGGCCAAGCTAGACCTGGGCCTCTCGAGTGGCTTCTGCCATCCCAGCAGTGGACCTCACAGGACCCAGGAACTCCAGCCAGCAGTGTGGGTGCGCTGGGCCACAACCAGGCTCCTCCAATGTCTCCACAGTCCTAGCCACCCACCTCAGGACCTAGGAATTCCAGCCCATGATGGAAATCCCCGCAGTCCCTCTGTTGCCATCAGAAACCCCCCCATCTCCTGGACCTAGTATTGCTGTTGATCTTCTGCTCCCACACCTCCCCCAGAACCTTGGATTGCAGTGGATTAACCATGCACTATCAAGGGAGACTCAGTAAGAAGAACTCAGCAAGCTTTTATCAGTAAGGTGCGTTTATCCATAAAATAGAGTTTACCTAGGAATAGAGTTTACCTCCTTCAGTGGGTAAACAGGAGCAATAGCAAAACCCCTCCCAGAAGTAAGCCATAGGTGAGCTTGGCAAGTGGGTGGGTGAGTTCTTCCTCCACACAGAGACTATCAGGTAGGTTGAGGAGGGTGCCAATAAGGCCTGCCCAACCTGGAGAAAATTAAGGGGTCCTGCAGGACACCCAGAGACACAGTAGGGTCCCAGCTGAGAAAACACTATAAACAGGGAGAGCTGGTGACTCTGAACAACCGAAGACATAATAAAGGCAGGAACTAGGGGTTGTTTTCCATCAGTATTCCTAAGCTTCTAAGCATAGGAAGAACATAGGACTCACCCAACAGGCTCTGCAGGGGGAGTTCAGGTGACTGGCCCACCTCTTCATTGTGGGACCCAGCAATTGGACAAATATCAACCTTATAGTAGGAACCCAAGATACACACTACTAACAGTTGACACTAGTGGGATTGAAGGACCAAATATTAACTCAGAAGGGGAAAATGGCAAAAACCAAAAATCAAAATGCAATCTCAAACATCTGGTCCACCAGGAGCAAGTACAGGAGACACTAAAATAGAGGACCTCAAAAGTAACACACCAGAAATCTCTGAAAAGATAGCAAGTGAAATAATAATAAAAAAAAACTCCATGAGGCTATAGAGGAAATCAAATTAGAAGTGATCTCTCATGTAAAAACAGAAATAACAACCTTAATAAGGAGTTGCTCAGTGCAGCTAGAGAAGAAATAGATAAAGAAAAAAAAGTAAAGTAGCACAGGAAACTGTTTGAAATCTTGAATGAAAAACACAGAAAACAAGTAGAATTCATGAAACAAACTCAAAGAGACAGCCAAAAACCAAAAAATTCTATTGAAAGCTGGAAAAACTGTTTAAATGAAGCTGAGGATAGCATTTTGGATCTTGAACAGGATCACAATTGGTGAGCATGAAAGGATAGAACTTCTGAAAATAACAAAGCAGCATGAAATGACATTCCAGCAGCTTCAAGATGTTGCTAAGAGAAACAATATAAGGCTGATAGGCATCAATGAAGGTGCAGGAATGAATGCAAATAACATAACTAAAATAGTCACAGAGGTAATAGCAGAAAATTTCCCAAACATGGGGAAAAATCTGATATGCAGATAGGTGAAGCATAAAGAACAACAAATACTCAAAACCAACATAAATCTACACCCCGACATATAATAATTAAGATCCTAGACAGGCAGCATAAAAACAGGATACTAAAAGCTGTTAGAGAAAAGACACAATTCACCCATCAAGTAAAGCCAATTAGAATCACAGCAGACTTTTCAGCACAAACCCTCAAGTCAAGATGAGCTTGGAGTGAGGTATTTCAAGTCCTAAAAGAAAACAACTTTCAATCCAGACTGATGTACCCAGCAAAATTTTCATTCAAATTTAATGGAAAAACAAGATACTTCTGTGGCAAAGAACAACTGAAGAAATCCATGTCCACAAAAGCAACCCTAGAAAGAGTATTGAAAGACATACTAGATAGAGATAAAAATGACCACAATGCGCAGAACAACAACAAAAAGAAAGCACCAGGTAGGCCAAGCAATTAAGGGGAAAAGCAGAAAGCAAACAACAGGAACTTTGCATGGCAAAGTCGAGCCAGTACATATTAGTGATATCCATAAATGTAAATGGCCTCAATTCAACACTCAAAAGAAATAGGTTGACAGAATGGATCAAGAAACATGATCCCACAATATTCTGCATACAAGAAACACATCAGATTCAAAAAGAAACTCATAGATTAAAAGTCAAAGGATGGAAAACAGTATTCCATGCAACAGGAACCCAGAAAAAAGCAGAGGTAGCTATTCTATTTGTAGATAACATGAACTTCAAACCTAATATGATTAAGAGAGATAAAGAAGGTCACTACATACTTGTTAGTGGAAAAATTCAAGAGGAAGAACTAATAATTATAAATATATATGCACCAAACACAGGAGCACCCAACTATATAAGACAAATGCCAATGGACATGAGAAACCAAATACACAAGAACACAATTATTACAGGGGACCTTGACACCCCATTGTCACAAAGAGAGAGATCAACTAGACAAAAAGTCAGCAAAGAAATAATAGAACTGAATGATACTCATGAGCAATTGGACTTAGTAGATGTTTACAGAGTGCTCCACCCAACCACATCAGAATACACATTCTTCTCAGCTGCACATGGGACATTCTCCAAAATAGACCATATATTATCCCATAAAGCTCTCCTAGGTTAATGCAAAAATTATCCCATGAGTAAAATCTGACCATAGCACACTGAAATTGGAAATTAATGGCAAAAGAAATTGCAAAGTCTGCATAAATACAGGTTTTATATAACAATCTTCTGTACAACCAGTGGGCTACAGATGAAATTAAAGAAGAAATGAAGCAATACCTACAATTCAATGAAAATGCAGAAACAACATACTGTAATCTGTGGGATGCAATGACAGTGGTCTTAAGAGAGAAATATATAGCAATAAATGGCCATATCAAGAAAACAGAACAAGCACAAATAAACAACCTAATGCTTCATCTCAAGCTTCTAGAAAAAGAAAAGCAAGTTAAACCCAAAGCTCACAGAAGAGAGGCAATTGTAAAGATTAGAACACAAATCAATGCAATTGAAACAAAAAAAAAATAAAAAGAATTAATGAATCAAAAAGCTGGTTTTTTGAGAGAATAAACAAAATTGACAAACCTCTAGCTAACCTTATCAAGAAAAAGAAACAAAAACCCAAATTCATGCAATAAGAACTGAAAAGGGGAAAATTACTACAGATACCATGGAAATTCAAAAGATCACGAATACCTACTTTGAAAATCTCTACTCACATAGAGTGGAAAACACAGAGGAAATGGACAGATATCTAGAAACATATGAACTACCAAAGCTCAACCAAGAAGATATAGCAATTTTGAATTACCCAATATCAGCTATTGAAATTGAAAACGTAATTAAAAACTTACCAACAAAGAAAACCCCAGGTCCAGATGGATTCACAGCTCAATTCTACAAGAAATTTAGAGAAGATTTGAGGTCAATACTGCTTAAATTCTTCAGTGAAATTGAAAAGGAAGCAATCTTCCCTAAATCATTCCTGGAGGCAAGTATTACTTTGATACAAAAACCAGAGAAAGACCCAAACAAAAAGGAGAGCTATAGGCCAGTCTCACTAATGAACATTGATGCAAAGATTCTCAATAAATTACTGGCAAATACAATGCAGCAAATCATCAAGAAGATTATGCATCACTACCAAGTGGGATTCATTCCAGGAATGCAAGGATGATTTAACATATGCAAATCAATAAATGTAATACACTACATCAACAAAGCCAAAAACAAAAACCACATGGTCATCTCAATAGATGCAGAAAAAGCTTTTGATAAAGCCCAACACATGTTCGTGATAAAAACCCTTCAGAAACTCCAAATACATGGTGTCTACCACAATCTCATAAAGGCCATCTATGGCAAATGAACAGCCAATGTTATACTAAATGGACAAAAACTGAAAGCTTTCACTTTAAAATCCAGAACAAGACAAGGATGTCCATTCTCACCAATCCTTTTCAATATAGTTCTGGAAACACTAGCCAGGGCAATCAGACAAGAGAGATAAATAAAAGGAAGAAAGATAGGGAAGGAAGGAGTTAAACTATCACTATTTACAGATAACATGATACTCTATATAGAAGACCCAAAAAACTCCATTGAAAGACTGCTAGAGGTAAAAAACAAATTCAGCAGTGTAGCTGGCTACAAAGTCAATGCTCAAAAATCAATAGCATTCCTGTACAGAAACTAGAAACTCACCAAGAGAGAAACTATGGAGATATTGCCTTTCACAATAGCATCTAAAAAAATGAAATACTTAGGAATCAAACTAACTAAGAGTGGAAAAGATCTATATGCTAAAAATTATGCTACACTAAAAAAGGAGATTGAAGAGCATATTAGAAAATGGAAGGATATTCCCTGCTCTTGGCTAGGAAGAACCAACATTGTGAAAATGGCCATACTCCCAAAACTGTTATACAGATTTAATGCAATCCCAATCAAAATACCATTAACATCACCTCACAGATCTAGAGAAAACACTCCTAAAATTCATTTGGAAACAGAAGAAACCTAGAATAGCAAAGGGAATTCTGGGCAACAAAGGCAAGGCAAGGGGCATCTCAGTTCTTGACTCAAAACTATATTACAAAGCCACAGTGATAAAATAAGCTTGGTACTGGCAAAGAAATAGACCTGAGGATCAATGGAACAGATTAGAAGATGCAAATACAATTACAAAGACACTCAGCCACCTGATATTTGACAAATGGGCAAAACATGTTCACTGGAAGAAGGATAGCCTCTTTAATAAATGGTGTTGGAAAAATTGGCTCACCACATGCCGAAGACTGAAACTAGACTGATGCCTATTACCATGCACAAAACTAAAGTCTAAATGGATCAAAGATCTAAATATTAAAACAGAAACACTAAATCTACTGGAAGATAAGGTAGGTAGAGGTCTTGGAGACATAGGGGTAGGCAAAGAATTCATGAACAAAATGCAAACTTCATAGGAAACACTTCAAAGAATTCACAACTGGGATCTGATATTATTGAAAAGTTTCTGCACTGCAAAATCAATCACCAACAGAGTGCAAAGAAAACCCACAGAATGGGAAGTAATTTTAGCCAGCAACCTCTCAGACAAAGGACTTATATCAAGAATATATAAAGAATTGAAAAACATCAAGCCCGCCAAATTCAAAGACCCTCTCCAGAAATGGGCAGCTGAGATGAACACACCATTCTCAGATGAAGATATACAAATGGCAAATAAATAGATGAAGAAATGTTCACCATCACTGGTCATTTGGGACATGCAAATTAAAACAGCATTGAGATTTCATCTCACTCCAGAAAGAATAGCTGCCATCAAGAAATCAACTAATAACAAATGTTGGAGAGGCTGCAGGGAAAAAAGAACACCTCTCCACTGTTGGTGGGAGTGTAGACTGGTGCAAGCACTATGGAAATCACTATGGAGATTTCTCAGAAGACTAGAATTGGAAGTTCCATTCAATTTTCCCAGAAAAGCTGAAAAGGTTATGTCACAGTGATATATGTGCACACGTGTTCATAGCAGCACAATGTGTAATAGCTAAATCTTGGAAACAACCAAAATGTCCATCAACTGCAGAGTGGATGAAAAAGATGTGGTATTTTTATACAGTGGAATATTACTCAGCTATGAAGAAGGATCATCTTGAGGCTTTCATAGGTAAAAGGAGACAACTTGAGACTATCCTCATTAGTGAAATAAATAAGAATCATATTTATAAATATCACATTGTGTTTCTAGTGTGGAGTAATAAAAAACCCAAAATGTGTAATTGCTATTGTAAAAAGAGAGGAAAAGAAAGTGCTCTAAAGGATGTAACTGCATGTATGTTTAAGTGTGTAAGATAGATGACCATATTATTAAGTTTTGTTGGATCATTGAACGGAACTGTTTGCAGTCTCGCTGTTTGAATGTCCACTTTGTATACTTTCGTTTTGTAACTTGAACAACTATTTCTAAGATGACAGTATGTAATTCATCAACTAGTGATTTCTTACTATTTTTTGGAATTCTGTATTATTTCTACTCTTTTTCTGTTTTCCTTTTCTTTTCTCTTTAAATAAATTTTTTTTAAAAAAAGACAAAAACGAAATATCTCCAGTCCCATCTTCATTGCAGAACTATTCAGAAAAGAAATGGAAATAGTCTAAGTGCTCATCAGCTAACCAGTAGGTGAAGAAAATACAACATGGATGGAACTGGATATCACCATGCTGACTGAAGTTAGTCAGGCACAGAAAGACAAGTACTGTAAGATTATCACTCATATTTGGAATCTGAAAATATTGATTTCATAGAAGTTAACAGCACATGGGGTCATTACCGGAGAATGGAGATAGTCAAGAGAGGGTGAGGTAGAGCAGAGTTCGTCAGTGGTTACTAAGTTACAGATGGTAGGAGTGAGAAATTCTGGCATACTATTACACAGTACCATGGCTATAAACAAAAGCAATATACTATCCATTTCAAAAAGCTAGAAGAAATTATTACTGTTTTTGCCACGAAGAAATGATAAACCTTTGAGGAGATAGATGTCTTTAACTGGATTTAAACATGATACAGTGTACACATTACTTGAATATTATATGGTACCTTGTATTATGTATGATTTTTATTTTTTATGTATCAGACAAAAATAAATTTTAAAAATTTAAAAATGTATAAATAAAATGCTTGTTTTAAAAGGGAAGAGGCTTTTTAAATTTTTTTATTTAAAGAGAAAAAAAGCAAAACAGAAAAAAAAGGGAAGCAATAATACAAAATTCCCAAAAAAAGTAAACACTAAGAAATCATTAGTTGATAAATTATATACTGTAATCTTAGAAATAGTTGTTAAGTTACTAAATTAAAGCATACAAAGTGTACATTCAAACAGAGGCTTTTAAGGTATTGGTAATATCCATTCTTAGCTGGTGATGTGTATATGAATGTCTGTTATATCATTATTTCTTAAAGTATGCATTTTTACTTAATGCTTTGTGCAATTAATGTATTTCACAACCTTTTTAAATACTGTCAAAGTAGGTATGCAAAACATAGACAGAGAATCCCAATCAAATAGGCATTAGGTACAAAAGTTTCCATGCCACACTTGGTAGCACACTTCTGTAATTCCAGCACTCCAGAAGTGGGACACAGGAGGATTGCAACATTGGTAATTTAGCAATGTAGTGAGATTCTGTCTCAAAATTTAAAAAGGGGAAGGGAGACTGGGTGCCAAGGTCCTGGGTTCGATTCTCAGTATAAGAAAACAAAGATTATATATAGTCAGATTGCTTTGTGAGTATCTTTAAGTTTCCATTCAACTTTAATGGAACCATGAATTGAAATGATCTTCTCAACTGGCTTTGAACTTATTATAGTCCCTGGGCTGCTTCAAATTGGTGTTCTGCCTCAGTTTCCCAAGTGCTGGGATTATATGTACTCACCACCTTGCCTAGCCAAAAATTGAAATACTAGAAAATTCACTATCTCTATGACTCATGCAAGAAGGACATCAGAGATTAAAACTATCCCAAAAAGAAAGGAGTCAGTACTGATGTTAAAAGGATTGTGAACCACTGTACTTTACAAATTATAAATTAAAACATAATTTAAGTATGTTTCAAATTAAAACATTTAATTCAAGTAAATTTGTTTGTATATAATGTACATATATATTTAATTCTATATTTAATCTTTTAGCTTTAATTTTTAAATTAACAAATACCCAGTTATATCCATTCATCTAAGAGGATATCTACTTACTAAATACTAAGGAAATTGTGAAAGAAATTGTTTGAGAATTAATGGAAGATGAGGCTAGAATGGCACCAAGGTTCTGTATGTGTGAAAAATAAGCTTGATCCTTAACATTTACTTCTGAAAAATGTAAAATTTAAATATTAAAAAGATTAGCTCAAAAATGAATGAATACAACATCAAATAACCTTCATAAAATAACCTTTTATTCGTTATTCATTTATATACTAATCTGGAAGCAACATGTCACTTCAAAGCATGTAGAAAAGTTAAGCATATATGAATAGGAACATAGGTGGTAGGGAGAACACACCCATTTAAACATAATGCAAGCCCCCATTGGTATAATTCAACCTTTCACCACTCACTGGAAAAATAGAAGATTATTCTACATCTGGTCTTTCAGTTAAAGTTAGTAGGGAATTTTTTTTTCGTCTTTAAAATGGTAAGAAGATTCAGAGAATGTCTTAATCCTGCTCTGAGTATATTAAAGTAGATCTCTTTGTTCATTTCACAAAACCAAATGACAGAGGTGTGAGGATTAGATTTTGACAATTCAATTCAGATGACTGCTTTATTAATGAAAAATATTTTGTGTCTTGTATCTAATCCAGAAAGTATACTAACAGAGAGGGCATTATTGGTATAATAGAATGCAGTTACAAATACTAAAATTAAAGGTTATAAGAAGAAACATAGCCATTAAAGAGCAGTGATAAACTTGAGGCATTCATAGGGAAATAACCAGAACATAATGCCAAGTGAAACAAGTCAAACAGACGTTTTCCTTATATGAGAAATTCAAGTTATATACACATAAAAACAAAGAACAAAAGAGAAGATAGTGTGAGAGGAAATAGGGACAAATTCAAATAATTCCACAAATTATCTATTCCATTATTTCACAATTATTTCAATGTACATGCTAATTTGTTTCATTTATGCTGTTGATTGCCCTTTGTTCATTGATAATAAAGTTTTATGATATTATGTTTCTTTTTTGCAAAAGAGAGTCTTTATTTGTCTTTGACTTGTACTCTGAGTAACATTATAGCCATTCTTTTAAGATTACGGTACACGGTTCTAATTGTGTTGTTATGAAATTTTGTTTGATTTGTCACAAAAGTAAAAAATAGTTTTTATACTTTTTTTGTTAAGACCTATTTGTATTATGTTAGATTTTAAAGTTTTTAAAATTTTTTAAATAAAAAAAGTAGTGACTAAATTTATTTGAGCACTACGTGGTTATGATGATATGGATTATTTAAGATTTTTTTTCCAAAACTCATTCAAAGACTCAATTTAGCATTTCAAAGGTAATGAATAATATATGAAAAAGAAGTTTCATTTCTTTAAATACAACAACCATAGGGTTTGAAAGCTAAATATGTATGCAAAGACTTATAAAATGATGCATACTACGGTGCTCTGAATGGCAATTGTGTGCACAGATGTCTCTGTTAAAGCATGAAATATTGTTTTATGGTAGTTTTTCTTCCCTAAAGAAGTTATTTGCACTTGTTTGGTGATGTGAGTTCTTTATGTGACATGCAGAAAAACTGATTTCGAAAAAGTGATAAAAATTTGGATTGCCATATTTAACTGACTCTGGAATTGAGTCATTAAACAAATGAAACATTGCCCATATATATTTATTTCTTTTTATTTCAAATATTAAAAACATGTTAAGGTGTATTTCACCTCAGAATAATGAGCAGAGAGCTTTGAGTTTTAAAGTTAAAGCATATTAAACTCCATTCAGAAAGTACATACTTTAATAAGCTTATTTAAGCCTCACCATTCTCTTTCCATTGTACCACAAAGTCAGAGACCACTTTTTGAATTTTTCCTAGCAGTCATTTAATAACACAATTGGCTTCAGACATTGTGAGGACTTGACTAGAGTTAAATTTCTCCCTGTTGGTGTAACTCTCGCTCTTTGTGCTTTCCAAAGCATATTTCATGAAATACTGATCCCAGGCTTTGTAACAGACACTCCATCAAAAAGGCTCCACTTCTGATTTAGTATGAAAAGCACTCCAGCCCATTCTTAGAGATATATAAGAGACTGATTCAAAATTTTTCTCTAGAAAATAGGATATTTTAAAACTTATTTTCTATTTATTTATTTATGGTACTAGGAATTCATGACTGTGTGTTTGCCAGGCAGGTGCTGGGGCACTGAGCTATATCCTTGGCCCTGTTTAAGTATTTTAAAACTAGAATTTCCTAAATCCATTTGATTGTTTTCACACAACTAATTGTTAATACCACAGTTTCATGAGGTAGACTGTCTTGTGTAAATTAATTTGAATGTGTTTGGCCTGACCTTTAAAAAACTCAATTTCTATAAAATGCCAAATGTTACATTTGTCTCTGCAATGAAATAATACTTGATAGGTAATACTTAAAAAACTAAAGTTTCTCTGATTTCTCTTCAACACCAGTCTTTTCAGAGATTACTTTTGTTTGCTTTGCCTAAAAGTGGAACAGAGACTAAAGGAACCTGAGGAACACTGCGACATATAACATAGGTTATTTTTCAGGAAATAACGAGGTCAAGAAAATAAAGTTTTAAATGAGAAATCCAGATTAGAGACCCCAAGAAAAAAAAGAACTTGAGGAAAGAATTTGGCATGGCATGGATTGGTAGTTGTGTTTTTAAAGGCTACATTTGAGGCATAAGGCCTAGCCAGGAGGAAGACAAGATAGGTCTGTGTCCTAAGGTTGTAAGCCTAAAAAATCTATGAGGGGATCTTGGGAGAACAAAGGCAGCTGAGATTTTTCTGGACATGTATCTACTTTTATTCAAAAACTTTAGTTGTCTGTAACTATTGGTGGCAAACTTACTTTCCTCTTTTCAACATATAATTATTTCTATACTATCTCTACCTAGATTGTGTATTGATGCTATATTTATGCAATTTTTATTTTATTGCATTGTTTTGTTATTTTAAAGATTCATCTTCTAGACTTCCAATTTAATTATTTTCTTAAATATCAGTAATTCTTAATTACTGTAAATGTTTTCATTTTATTTCCACATCTCATTTTCTCATCCATCCTATGCATCTCTTACATTTTTCCTTCACAATGTTCAATACATTTAAAAATATTTTAACTTACATTATCTTTTTGTAGATAAATGCATCATGTTTATTTCTACTTCTTTCTGTTATAAAAACGTATTAAATGCCATGTGTGGAGGAGGCTTTGAGGGTAGTTCACTCACATGCTGAGCAACAGAAGCTGGAGGAATTTTTGCTTTTAGTAACTCTGCGTAGCACTTTCTCTTCTGTTAGAAGACTACAGTATTCATCTTATTTCCTCTAATGCTGAATTCCTGTAATTTACAAACTGGATAGTAGTATTTACCTATGAATAATCTATTTAGGCAGTGAAAAGAAAATTGATTTTTATTGAAACTTGATACGTAAATAAAGATCCATACATCCAATAAATATTCATTATTGTGAAGGAGTGAAATGAGGTGTAGGTTCAGAGAGCCCCTTTACATAATACCCACAATTTCAACAACAGTAATACTTACCAAGATCTTTCTGTAGAATGAACACTGGTAGAGCATTTAACATGTCAAGCTCACTTAATATTTTCAAAAACATTCATGAAATAAATATTATCACTTTTATACTGAAATAAAAATGAAAGAAGAGAGAGATTAACTCTTTTTCTCAGGATCATAGAACCAGTTAACTGCTCAGGGTTAATTTCAGCAAATGAATACATGGTTTTAAACCTTCAGTATAATAGTAGACATGGGCACATAATGATTACACACACTGTGGGTAGTTGTTACATGTATGTGACACATCTTAATTCATTTTATGTCCCCTTTCCCCTTTCTTCCATTTCTTGGTCTCCATGCCATTTGACAAATATGTATTTCTGTGTTTCCTGCTATGCGTACTTTATTTATTTATTTGCACTTTGAATTTCTCACATAAAAGAAACCATATGATATTTAAGCTTGAGGGTCTGACTTATTTTGCTTAGCATTATGGTCTCAAGTGTGTCCAGTGTCCTCCAAATGACCCAAATTTGTCCTCTTTTAGCACAGTAGCACTCCACTGAGTATAAATACCACATTTACTTTATCCATTGATCCACTGATGATGGCCACTTTCAAGATTTAACTATTATGGGTGGTCTGGCAAGCCGCGGCCACTCCAGGGCAAGAAGCAAGAAGCAACAGCGTTTCCTGAGATCTGCGCCATATTGGAACTTAGGGTGCTGAGCAAACCAGCAACCAGCCTGCTGCCCTGAACTTTGGAAATGTAGTGGTCAATTCATCAGAAAGAAATAGCAGGTGAATGTGGCAGATTTTCAGCGGCCCGAAAGAGAGGGACCCTGGTGCCTGGGGACCTGCACCATGCGGTTGACTGGGGGGGGGGCCTGGAGAACAAGGAGCTCCTCCCCTCTCTGGTGGGCCGCTGTAAGCCTGCCAGCACGCAGGCTGAAAATCAAACATCTCATGTCTTCTTGTCCCTTGTCCCGTGGCCCCTCCTCTCCCCCTGATTAGCAAGTGGGAGCCAGTGAACTACACATCTTGTGAAAAGATTGGCTATGTTATTTAGTATGAACTCCCCGTATGCAAAGATATGGACAACTATTTGAAAGAAAACAAGAGACAATATGACAGATAGTGAAGATCTCCGGTAATCTAGCTTTGAAATTTATGCTTTCTTATGTCCCATTCTGTTCTGTTTTGTTGTGCTTAATTTTACCCTCTTTAAAATAAAATTAAAAAAAAAGATTTAGCTATTATGAATTGTGCTCCTATGAACACAAGTGTGCGTGTGTCACTGTAATATGATGTCTTTAACTCATTCAAGAAGATACATAAAGTGGAATATCTGAGTCAGATTTTCCAGTTTTAATTTTCTGAAATTTAATTTAAATACTGATTTGCATAGTTTTTATACAGTATGTATTCTCACCAACAGTGTAGAAAGATTCCTCTTTCCCCACAGCTTCACCAGCATTTGTTAGTATTTAAAGTCTTGACTGTAGCTATTTTTTCCTGGAGTAAAATGAAAATTCAGTGCTGTTTTAATTTATCTTTCTCTAATGATTTTTTTTCATATATTTATTGGATGCTTGTATTCTTCTGAGACATGTCTACTCAGTTGCCCATCTTATGATTGGGTCTTTTATTTTGGAGGGTTTAATTATTTTGAGATTTTTATATATTCAAGATAATAGTCCCATTATCCCAAAGGAAAATAATCCCATTCTGTAAGTTGTCACTTCCCTCTTTGGTTGTTTCCTTTATTGTGCAGAAGACTTTTCATTTCACGTGATCCCATTTGTTGACTCTTGGCATTATTTCTTGTACAACTGGGGTTCTGCATAGAAAGTCCTTCCCTTTGCCTATTTTGTTCAGAGTTTTACCTATTTTATCTTCCAGCAGACTCTTTCTTTTTAATGTTTAGATTTTCTAATCATTTTTATTTTAGTTTAGTACATAATGAAAAATATGAATCTAACTTCAACATTCTGCGTGTTGTATAGGCAGTTTTCTTAGCACTATTGGTTAAATACGTTATCTTTCCTCCATTTTTTTTTTGCCTCTATGTAAAAGATCAAATAGATGAAAGTGCCTGGATTATTTCAGCAACCTCTATTCTGTTCTGTTGATCCTCATTTCTGTTTTTGTGACAAGACCATGCTGTGTATTAACACTACACACTTGAAATGTAACTTTAGATCTGGGATTATGATGTATTCTACTTTGTACTTGTTATGTAGGATCACTTTTGCTAATCTGGTCTCTTCTGGTTCCAAGTGAATTTCAAGAATGTTTTCTGTAGTTCTGTGAAGAAAGTTGTTGATATTTTGAGTGGGATTGTGTTAAATCTATGTATTGGTTTTGGAAATATGACCATTTTGACAGTTTGTTCTTCCTATCCAAGAAGAGGTGATGCCTTTCCATTTTCTGATGTCCTCTTCCATCTCATTTTAAAGAGTACTGCAGTGTTCCTTGTAATGGTCTTTTATTACTTTGGTTATATTAATTCCTAAATATTAAATTTTTATGGATGATACTGTGAATTGTATTGTTTTCTTAATTTTTTTCTCTGTGGGCTCATTATTAGTGTACAGGAACAATATTGATTTTGTATCCTGCCATATTGCTGAATTTATTAATTCAAGGAATACTTTGGTGGATTTCTAGTAGTATTTGGTGGGGTCTTCTATATAAAGGATCATGTCATCTGAAAATAGCAATAATTTGACTACTTTCTTTCCTATACACATCCTTTTTATTTCCTTCTCTTGTCTGATGGCTCTGAAATACTATATTGACCATGAATGGTGATAGTGGATATAATTTCACTCTATCCCTATTTAATATGATGTTAGCTATTGGCTTGTAATAAGTGGTTTTTATAAGGTTGAGACAGTCTTTGTATATCTGTTTTATTAAGGCTTCCCTGCTTTGCTTCTCAGCACCCATACTAACTAGATTTTAGTCCTCCTAGATTTCTTTCATTAATCCTCTCATAGCAGACTTTACTTTCGTCCCCATCTCAGAGTATCAGCTTTTTTTTTTTTTTTTTTGGTACGGGACAGGGGTATCAAACTCATGACCCATGACCATGTGCTTGCCAGGCAGGCACTTATGCTGCTGAGCTAAATCCCCTCCCTGTATCAGCTTTTTTGCAGCACTAATAAAACACTCACCATTGCTGTCCCCCCCTAAGTTGCCATCTTCTCTTCTTCTAAATTAAGGAGAATTTAACTTAAGGCACATATTGTGGGTTTTTTTTTTAATTAAGAAGGTATAATATACATAAACCTAGACTTTTAAAATACTTTTTTCTATTCATAGGTATCAACTTAATTGTATCTATTCAATTGTCTTGGGAGTTACTGAAAGGAGTGGTAAATGACACTTCTGGGTGTGTCTGCATGGGTCATGGAGCTGTGATCTTGGGTGCTATATCTAGTCTTTCACCTGTTCCTCTCTAGCACTATTCCCTTGCTCTGTCCCCTGGTGACTATATTTATTCTGTCTATTCAGGAATTGGGGATGCCTTTCAATTTTCTGATGCCTTCTTCAATCTCTTTTGTTCAGAGTTCTGTAGTTTTTATTGTAGATGTCTTCTACTTTCTTGGTTAGGTTAATTCCTGATTTTTCTTAATCCTTATGTGAAAGATACATTTTTCCTAAGTTCTTTCTCAGTGAGCTTATTATTGATGTATAGGAATGCTTTGATTTTGATGCATTATTTTTATATCTGTTAAACTGATGAACTTGGTCATTGATGCTTGAAGTCTTTGTGTAGAAGTTTTAGAGTCTTCTACATAGAGGACCATGTTGTCTACTAGTAATGATAATTTGATTTATTTCCTACACATATCCTTTTTTTCCTTTATATTGCCTGAGTGCTCTTGCTAAATGTTTCAAATACTATGTTGAATAGGAGTGGACATCTTTGTCTTTTTCCTGATTTTAGAGGGAAAGCTTTTAGTTTCCCTCATTTAATTTAACATTGGTACATTTGTTTTAAATGGATATTATCAGATTCAGTTAAACTCCTTCTATACCTATTTTCTTGAGAGTTTTTGTTATGGATGGATGTTGGATTTTGTCAGAGGATTTTTCTGTGTTTATTGACATACTTATGTGATTTTTGTCCTTGTTTCTGTTTGGGTGATAGATTACACTTATTGATGTTTACCAACTGTGCATCCTTAATATGAAACCTACTAGATCATGACATCTGTGCATTTTGATAATGTGCTGCATTCTGTGTGCCAATATCTTTTTCAGAGTTTGTGAATCTGTGTTCATTAAGGGGTCGGAATATACTTCTATTTTGTTTGGATCGTTGTCTGGGTTTTGTGATCAGGATAATGCTAGCTTCCAGGAATGATTTTAGGAGTATTCTTTTCCTTTCAGTTTCATTAAGAGGCTTGAGGAGTATTGGTGTTAGATCTACCCTGAAGTTCTTATAGAAGTGAATCTATCCAGACCTGGGCTTTTTTAGTTGGTAGGTTATTAGTACTCCAATTTCATTGCCTGTTTTGGGATTATTCAGTGTTTTTATATCTTCTTGGTTCAATTTCTGGAATTCGTATGAATCTAGGAATCTATTCATTTCTTCTACAGTTTCCATTTTATCAGTTTACATGTTTGTGAAGTAGTTGCTAATTATCTTCTGAATTTTGTTGGTGTTTGTTGTGATTTCACCTTTTAAAATTCTAATTGAATTGATTTTTGTTAATTATTTCTTTTCTTTTTAAGATTGGCTAAGATTTTGGCTATTGTGTTTATTCTTGATGAACCAGCTGTTTGATTCATTAATTCTTTGTATTGTATTTTTAGTCTCAATTTCATTGCTTTCTTCTCTGATCTTTATAACTTCCTTCCTTGTCCTAGCTTTGGATTTGGGTACTTTGTGGTTTTTTTTTTTTTAGGACC
Organism: Dolichotis patagonum; assembly: GCA_004027295.1. Taxonomy (NCBI): domain Eukaryota; kingdom Metazoa; phylum Chordata; class Mammalia; order Rodentia; family Caviidae; genus Dolichotis; species Dolichotis patagonum. The sequence continues at coordinate 107,595 of PVJX010002509.1, read as the reverse complement.
TTGAGGTGCATCATTAGATTATTTATGTTTTAGACTTGCTCTGTTTTTCTAATGTGGATATTCACAGCTATAAACTTACCTCATAGGACTGATTTTCTTGGGTCCTATATATTCTGATATGTTGTGTTGGCATTACTGTTTACTACTAGGAACTGTCTCAGTTCTTTGATTTCTTCAATTTCCTTGATTTCTTAAATTTCTTCAAGATTGTTCAAGGGCGTATTTTTTAATTTCCATGTGTTTACACAATTTCTGTGGTTTCTTTTGCCTTTGATTTCCAGTTTCATTGTGCTATGATATGATAAAATTCATGGCATAATTTCAATTCTTTTACATTTACTTAAGGATGCTTTATTGTCTAGTATATGGTCTATTTTGAAGAAATTCCATGTTCTTCTGAGACGAAAGTTTGTTCTGTTGTTGTGGGGTGGAACACTCTATAGATATCTATTTGTTCAAAGGTTTTGTTTACCTCTGATACTTCTTTATTGACTTCTTGTCTAGCTCATCTGTCTAAGTGTGACAATAGAGTGTTGAGGTTCCCCTCCACGACTGTTTACATTTATTGGGTCTTTTTCTTTTCCTGTTTTACTTTCTTTTGGGTGACTTTCTTTCCCTCCACTTAACTGCTCACTCTATCTGGTGTATTCATTTCATTAGCTTTTTTTTCATTAGTGCTGGTTTGGTGCTCATGAAGTTTTTAGGTGCTCTTTATCATGGAAATACCTTCTTTCTTGATCAATTTCCAAAGTTAGTTTTAAAGGATATATTAGTCTGCATTGAAAGTTATTTTCTTTCAGGACCTGAAATACTTCACACTAGACTCTCCAGGCTTTTAAAGTTTGTATTGAGAAATGTAATGTAATTCTAATGATTTTACCTTTATTAATGATTCATTGCTTTTCTATAACACCTTTAAGATTATTCTTGTGTTGGACTTCTGGGATTTTGACTAAGATGTGTTATGGAAAGGTTATTTTCTGATCATGACTATTTGGAATTCTATATGCCTCATTTATATAGAGGTTGAATTCTTTTCCCATATTTGGAACATTTTCTTATATTTCAGTAAAATATTTATATTCCATTTGCATTGCATTCTGATTTTTTACTAATTCTAGTTACTCTTAGATTAGTCTGTGTCATCTAGCAGCCATTGGATCCTTTTTTCATGTTCTCTTGCTGTTTGTACAGTATCTCTCATTAATTGGTCACTGGTCAGAGCCTTGTCCTCTACTCTTGACATTGTATTCTTCCATTGGTCTCTTTTGCTGCCCATACTTACAACAGAATTTTTAATCACCTTAATTTCTGTTTGATGACTTTGTATGGACTCTAGTTCTTGGACACAGTCTGTGTCTCACTGCCGGAGGGTAACACCGGAATCTCTGACTCTGCTGGACAAGTTTATACCTTCTCCCTAGGTCTTATGTCTCTCTGGGTTTACTTTCTCTCTCTGGGTGTCTGTCTCATCCATTGGCCAGTTGGTCAGTTAGTCCTTGCTTCTGCCAGTGGGAAGCAAAATGTAGAGCCAGCTTGGAGTTGATGGATGGTTGTGGCCAGGGAACACACGATGGCTGCTGCCACTCTGTGTCAGGCTGGGCCAGGCCCAAACTTTTTAACAGGATCAGCTTTCACAGCAGATGCTGCAGCTACTTGGGTGAATTCATCAGAGGTTAGTAAACCTTACTTTGTATTCTAAGTATCTGTACAAACCTGGCTTCATGTAACTCCCGAAAGCAATACTTCTTAATCAACATCCTTTCATCTTGATTTTTTTCTGTTTGTTTCCCTATACAGTTTCCTTTATGTAAACCATGCTAACAAGGAACACATATATCAGTTCTACATATTTCAAACCTATAGACCTGAAATAGAGGTTAGGAGGATTTTTTCCTAATATTACTTTTTTGAAAGTAAAAAATTGGTAAGTACGTCACTGTTTTTTTATTTCTCTTCTTAAATTTTAAAAAACTCAGTATTTAATTTGCTTTAAGGTGTTCAGAGTATACAAATAACATTTAACTTCCTAACATCATGATACTAGAATCCATGTTTTGAAATTCAAACACAAAAAACTAGCAATCTCTGTTTAGGTAATAAAAAGAATATTGCTGATCTTTCATCTTTGTGCTATCATATAAATATTATATATGGAACTATTTGGATATTAAAATCATTGTGAACAATATGAAAAAATTAACAAAAATTATTTTAAAAATGAACTAGAGAAGAATATATATTTCAGAACTAAACTTAGAGAAAAGAATATAGGAACATACTCTAGCAAGAGAACATACTCTTCAAGAAGTGATCACTCGCTCAAAACATGGTCTACCTGAATATCATTTTCCCTGTGATTAGGTGTTGTGGTTGTAAGAATTATCAAATCAGATCAAGAATTTTTAAAGCATCTATGAGATACATTTATCCATCCAAATACATATGTATTCATTGCCTACTTTATGTCAAGCCCTTTTATTATGATTATTTGAGATATCACACCCTTTTTCAGTTACCTGTGAGAAAAACTTACCAAGATGTCATTACAGAACTTACACTCTAAGGAACACAGATAATGAACAACAGATGTAATAAATAAGTTATTACACAACAAGCAGAAGTAGTAAGTGTTGTGAGGAAAAAGAGAACTAAATGGAGGTAAAGTAAATATAAATGTTGAGTATATGTAAATTTTAAATAGAATATTCAAGGCTGACCTAAAGGAGACATTTGAGCAAATATTTGAAGGAGATGCAAGAGCATTAATATTATGATGGAAAAAGTGTCAGCAAAAGTATGTCAAAATCACTTTGCTATGGTAAGAGAGAAAGAAGCAAACAGAAGTTTTATGTCATTCTGACTCAATTCCATCTTTAATTCTAAACATTTCAAAGTGATTGCAACTCTAAGCAAAGATGTGGTATTTTTAAAAATTAGTTTTCAGCCTGAAATGCAAACTTTGTTTAAGGTCAAGGAATGTGGTTGTTTCGGACACTTTTATTAATTATCATGAATTGGTGCAGAAATGCAGTAGATAACCTTGAATCCATAAGCAACTCACAGCACATAAATGTGATATACATTAGATACCTCACATTAGACACAAAAAACAGGTAACAAGGCTTGGCAGTTTATACAACACTTTCTAAGAGATTCAATAACCATACATCAAGATGTAATCTCTTCCAGGACAAATTCATCCTTCCCAAGGTGCCAGAAATGTTTTATCTACTTTCCAGTGCTTAAAGCAATACATCAACCAGTCATGAAAATGCCATGAATGTGAAAGTAATTTTAATGGATCAAAAAAATAAGGTAATATGTCCATAGCTATGTGGTTTAGAAACTTATCAGAGGCAAATTAATATACTCAAAACAAAAGTGACAGTTGCTAGATTAAATGACATTCATGGAGATCATAATACCTGCAAAGATGGAACTAATAGATTTAAATACAGAGTCAGTTTTTCCTTAAAAAAAAATAGCATTTCAGCAGGGTACAGCGGTACACTCTTGTAATCCCAGCACTTCGAAGGCCAAAGCAGGAAGATTACTGTGAGTCTGAGGCCATCTTGGGCTACAATGTGAGTGAAAGGCAAGCCTGAACATCATAGTGAAACCCTGCATCAAAAAAGGAAAAGACCAAAAATGTATTTTAAATGGTTCTGTGTGTTGATAATGTATAAATGCCTCTGAGATCGCTAGAAAAAATAGGCACTGAAATCTTCAATTACCATAAATTTTAATGATGCTTAAAGAGCTATCTGACCTATACCATATGTTTCTGTTATTGTACTGGTGAATTAGGTAGAAAACTATTGCTAGGAGAACATGTATAACTTGTCAGGCTCTATACCAGATGCCTTTACATGTATCATCTCAATTATAACATTCTTATATGCGTGTGTATGTGTTCAGATGTATATGTATGTGTATATATGATGTAAGAAGATGGAGGGAGATAAATGAGTATTAAACACATTTAACAGCTCAGAAAAGTTGGGGAGTCTAAATTCACAAAGTAGTACTAAACAAAGAAGTACTAAAACAAGAATATTACACAGAGTTTCTAGCTGTATAAAGCCATCTGGTACTCAAAAAGGCCACTATAATAACTACTATTTGCATAATATTTTATTGCTAATAAAGTACATTCATATTTCATTTGACTATATCGTGATTCTAATATGATTTGCATTATCTTGACTCTATTCACAATTCTTAATCTACAGTATTGTTATAATTTACACAAACTGTAAAATGGACAACAATAACATGACTATCCCCTGTGTGTGAAATTTTGTATACTACATTTATAAGATAAATTTACGTCAAGAATTTCCTGTATTTCCTAACAAAAATGTTACATTTTCAGTAAATACAGTAATACAAAATATAATGAATGACTTAACTTCTCTACGAGATCAACTATAAAATTGGGATATGTTATGGTTTATGTCAGATGGGCCCCCCCAAGCCTCATGCAGTCACGGACATGCCTGAATCTAGCATTTGTGATTGGTTCACTGTCTTGTACTGGGTTTGGTGGTGTGAGTGCTGCACCAGCCCAGGGATAGACCCAGCATACAGTGTAACAGTGGAAAGAAGGCATATTTTTTCTCTTTTGTGGTTGTGCTTGCTATTTGTAGCTGCCATGAACCGCTGCCCCTCAGCCATGTCATTTTGCCTTGGAGCCAACTGAGTATGACCTGACACCTCCAACCTGTAAGAAATAAACCTTTCCTTCCTTAACTTTGTATGTATTTTGTCTCAACAAGGAAAGAAAAAAGTAACTAAGACAGGATAATAATTTATATCTACTTCACCGGACTGTGATAAAGGTAAAATATGATAACATTGTATATAAAAAAGACCACTTAAAATTTTTATGTAATAATCATAGTGATATTTCCACATGGTCAATGGTATCATAATGGGAGAGTCTGTGGAAGGGAAATATCACATGGGGAGACAAGAAGTAAGAGCGATTGAGGGACAAGCTCTTTTTATAACAGTTTATTTTTGCGGGAACTAGTTTCACAATAACTATCTTAATCTCTTCTGAGGACAATGCCCTCCATGACTTAACCATCTTCCACTAGGCCCCACTTCTTAAAGGCCCTACTACCTCAACACAGCTACCCAGGGGACAAAACTTCCAGCACTGCACCTTTGAGGCATAATTCAAACCATGTCCAAATCACAGCTCACTTCTCATTTCAGAGTCTATCTGTTGCTTGTTTCTCAAGATAACGCTATAATTAATATCTTTACAACTGCTCATCCCTCACAGTTCTTTCCCCCTTTCCCTCTCTTCCTTCTCTTCTTCTCCTCCCCCTTCTTTTTCTTTCTTCCTTTCCCTTCTCTTCCCTTCCCCTCCCCCTCCCTTAGCTGGTTGGATGTTACTATTAGCTAGAGAGTCCACACATAAATGAACTAAGTGACCTCTCTCCTTCTCCCCTTCTCTCCCCTGTTCCTTCTCTCTTTCCTCCTCAAAAATACTTAGTAGAATTACTGGATAAGTTGGTACGAATATATATACATATTTTTCTAAGTGTTGCTATATTGTTAATAGGATTTCTGCAATTCACAGTACTCTCAGTAATATAAATGCACCTGTATCATCAGAGTTAACAATATTGAGCATTATTTGTAAAAATTTAACAATTTAGTAAAATAGAGATTTCTGATAATCCTTTAGAGAGCTAGCAATCTATTACATTTTTCTGAATGAATTTTTATTTGTCTACATTATAGCCATACTACAGTTCATCACATTTTTAAACTTTTTCTTTATAGCTTAATTACTGAATTTGAAGTAACAATAGATAACACATTATGGACTATGGGACAACTAAGTGTCATTAAAGTTCAACTTTAGATATTTATTTACTTTTCTGGTTATCTATGGTTATACACCAAAGTCACCTCCAATGTTTAGTAGTAGAAAAAAATCTTTTCTTGTATTCATATATTCTGAACAAGGCATCGAAAGCATATTTTTCCCTGTTCTACTTTACCTGGGAACTCAGTTGGATGTTTGAAGACTAAGAGCAACCCAGTGGTGGGGGCTGATCCATCTCGAGTCTCACAGTGCAGCTGGCTGGACGGTACTGTTAGCTAGAATGTCCACACGAGACTAAGTGACCTGGTATGCCTCATGAGATAGTACCTGATTAGTTTCTGGTATTTTATAGTATTCTTTTGTTTTTAGACCACGTTTTCCTATTTCCTTGGTGTTAAGGTTTCTAAAGTTCTCATGAAGGTACTCTAGTTTATGCATTATTATTAACTCAATACCTCTGTTGGTGAAAAAGGTCTATAATTTCCTGTTCTATCATCTTATTGACATCGCCCTGTTTTAACTAATATTACACTTGAGATTTTACTGGAATTCATTTATATATTTATAAATATATGAAATTGGGTACTAAAAAAATGAATTTGGCAACTTTATATATTCATTAATTTCTGGAAAATTTATTAGAATTTATTCATAAAAATGTGTTAAGGGTCTATAGTTGCTATTTTAATTTATATATTTTATGTTTATTATTTATCCAATTTTACTTTATGTGTTTCAAGACTATTTACTTATTGAGATTTTTAAAATATTTTATATGAATATGTCCATAGTATTTTCTATGATGTTTAATCTACTTTTATTATTTCTTTTTGGTCTATATATTTATCATTGCTATATTTTATTTTTAAGTTCAATCTTGTGGGAATGTTATTTTTATATGTTTTGTAATATATTTTACACTTTCTTGTGTACCAGAAATTTAACTCAGGACCTTGCACTTGCCAGCAGGCACTGCACTGCTGTGCTATATTCCCAGCCCTAAAATATATTTTAGTTTGTATTAATCTTTAGCTCTATTCCTGAGACTATTCTTTATATTACTGATTTATACATTTTAGCTATACTTATTTTCATCTTGTTTCTGTGGATTTACTGTATTGTTCTTCTTCCAGTTTCTAAAGCTGAGTATCTGGTACATCATCTGTGAGTAACCACAATTTTCCAAAGAAACATTTGGATATATAAGAAGAAACATGGGAATTCGTTTATGTAATTATGAAGAGAAAGATGTTCCATAATATGCTATCTGCAAACTGAATTACCCGAAAGATGGCGATGTAATGCAATTTGAGTTTGAAGGCCTGAGGGTCAGGAGAGCAGGTATTGTATTTCCCAGTTGGAGGCCAGAGGCCTGAGAACTGGTGATCACCTGGATAACTCCCAGAATTTTAAAGGCTTGAAAACTAGGAACTCCTGTGTCACAGGGCAGGAGATAATTAGTCCTGCTTAAGAAGGAATAGATAAAGAAAAATATGGAAAGAGTGTCTAGAAAGAGACAGAGAGACGGAGACAGAGACACAGAGAGATGGAGACAGAGACAGAAAGACAGAGAGAGGAGGAGAGGGGAGGGAGAAAAAAGAAAAGAGAGAAAAATGAATTTGCTCTTCAAATTTGTCTTTATTTTTTGTTCCATTACTTTTTTTTTTGAGACAGGGTCTTGCTCTAATTTGGGCTGACCTTTAACTCACTATGCAGCCAAGGATAGCTTTGAACTCAGAATAATCCTCCTGTCTTGGTCTCCAACAAGTGCTGAGATTACTGACTTGAGCCACCATGCCCAGCTGTTCCACTACCTTTTGCTAATGTATTTCATAAATTTTTTCTAAGTGCTCTTTCACAAATTTTGACCCATAGTATTTTCATTACCCTTCATTTTAAAATATTCTGTAACTGGCTTCATATTCCTTCTTTTGCTCAAAGGTAATTTATCTTTTTCTTGTTATCAGACATAGGAGATTACATTTCTTTTGTTCATTCTATGTTTATTATACTGAGGTCAGATAAAATTATCTGATTATGATAATTTTCTAAATTATTGAAGTTTCTATTTTGTCTTACTGAAAGTTTTTTCCAAGCCAGTTATTATAATTCATTAATAGTTCATACATTTTTGTTCAGTTCTGTTCTTTTCCCCTCTCCATTTATCATGCTTTTTGTGTATTTTTTTCTCTTTGAGTCTTTCCATTGGCTAAATCATATTATGTGCTGGTGAGTCAAACAACTCTTACAAAGTCCCTTCTGTAAGAGAAGCATATTTCTCGGTCTACTAACTTTCTGTGGCCAACAGGATATGAGTAAAGTGATATATGCATGATCCAAGCAGAATCCTTAAAAGCTATGGACTTTTCAGTCTTCCACGAGAAAAAGGAAATCTGTATGTCCCAGTCAGGGACTATGATTTCATTTACAGTCCTAAAAGGAAGAAGATACATTGAAAAAAGACAGCACATCTGAAGCTGGCAAGAAATTATAGCAAGAAATAAAATTTTGTTGGAATAGCCATTGAGATTTTGCAAATGTTTTTACACCATAATGGAGTAAAAGCTGACTGATAAATTAATTCTCCATTCAATTTCCTAAACTTATTCATATCTCTGTTTATCATGACCAAGATACATTCTTTGCATACCCTAACCTTGCTGTTTTCTCACTTCCATCCCATACATCTATTAGGAAACTTGTAGAGTTAATTTTCTTGTCAGAATATTTCCAAATGGTGTCAAAGAGGGTTTTAAATGGTAAAATTTTAAAAGTCTTGGGTACCTGAGAATATATGTATTTCCCCTTACTTTTTAAAATACAAAATTATAAGTTAGAGCTCTTTGTTTTACACTTTGAAAACATTTCCTCTATTTATCTTCTTGGGAAGAAAAATACCTTTCCCTTACCATTTGTAGGTTTACAGCCAATGTTCCTCTAACAAAAGAGATTAACAAAGAGAAAAACAAATTTATTTGATTTTTTTGGTGAAATGGAAGACATCACAAGTACAGAAAACACAAAAAATTAAAGCAACTTTTGTACTTTTACTTTTGGTTTGATGATGAGTGGTTAACTGTGGAGAACTATGACAGGATCAAAAAAGGTATAATGTAAAAGCCAGGCATGGCTTTTACAGCATTCGGGAGGCTGAGGCAGGAGGATTGCTGTGAGTTTGAGGCCAGCCTGAGCTACACAGTGAGTTCAAAGCTTCCCTGAATTACATAGCAAGACCCTGTCTCAAACACACACACACACACACACACACACATACACACACACACTTGTGCACAAATACACACCAAGTTATAATGTGAAGGTAGTATAATAAGGGAAACTTAGCAAGGCCTATTTGTTTAGATTCTTCTCTGTGACCCTTTATCTCCAGATATAAGAAAATATATAGGCATACGCCTAGGTATAGAGAGGACACCTCTTGTACAAAGGTTTCTATGATTTGCTTCAGGGGAAGGTTAGAAAACCCTTTCTGGAGTTTTATGATCTACTTCAGAGAAGAGGAATGGGAGGATAATGTTAGTGATTTTCCTGCTCTCTCAGTTTTATCAAACTCATTGAGTTCATATGCCATAACTTGGCATAGTTATGATCCCATAGTATTATGTCTTTTTTTGCATTTTTTCTTTCCTTCTTTTTTTTTTTTTACTTTTATTAGTGCACATTGGCAGTATATAATGACTAGATTCACTTAAGGGAATTGGTACATGTACATAACAGATTTCTTTTTTCCCTCTTCCCTCTACCCGCTTTCATGTTTCCAGCATTAGATGTATTATTTACTTTATAAAACCTTCTGAAGTTAATTGAACACCAGACTAATTGGCCAAGGAACCTATAAAACACATAAGACACCTTTACTAAGTAAAGTACACTTTTAGTTATATTGTCCAGGATGGATTACAATTTATCCTTTTTTGTCATCTCTTTTTTCATTCTTCTATTTCATATTTATAACAATAAATACAATGAGTTTTTGTATAAAAGAATTCATGTGCTGTTCAAGCTGGTGTGTGTGGTTTACTTCACTTAATATTGTGATTTTATTCAAGGTGCACCCATTTTTCCACAAATGACTTGAGTTTATCCTTATTTATGGTAGAGTAGTACTCCATTGTGTATAAATGTTACATTTTCTTTATTCATTGATCTATTGATAGACATTTGGTGTGCTTCCAAGATTTAGGTATTATGAATTGGACAACATAAATATGGGTATGCACACATTACTGAAATATGATGTCTTTAGCTCTTTTGGGAAGATACCTGCAAGGGGAATACTGGGTCAAATGGCATTTCTATTTTTTAGTTTTCTTAGGATACTTATTTTCATAGTGATTGTATCAGTTTATAGTCCTCCCAACAATGGAGCAGTATTCCTTTCTCCTCATAGCCTGGCCAGAATTTGTTATTGGTTGATTTCTTGATGGCAGCCATTTGGAGAGTAAGACGGAATCTCAGTGTTTTTAATTTTCATTTCTCAAATGGCCAATGATGTTGAACATCTCTTCATGTATTCATGAGCCAGTTACATTTATTTATCTGAGAAGTCTCTATTTCAGATGATCATTTTAAATTGGGTCTTTAAATTTGGGGGTCTAATTTTTTTGAGTTCTTTATATATTTTAGATATTAGTTCTTTATATGAGGAGTAGCTGGCAAAATATTTTTCCCATTCTGCAGATTGTCTCTTCATTCTGCTGGTGATATCCTTTGCTGTGTGTGAACTTACTGGGGACCCTCTCAGTGAGCCCCCAGTTTCCTGCAAGGTGTTACAACTCACAGTAAAAAGAATGGGAAAATGACAAATAGCAAAGCAATAGGAATCTGGGATGGCCAGTTGTTCATGGGAAACTGTTGTAGTCAGGGGTTGTGAGGAGAACAATTAGAATCAGGACATGGAATTTATAATATTATTTTATGATGGTCACCCAGAGTTAACACAAGAAAGTGCAAGAAATCTATCCACAACACCAAAGACACAGAATATTCAGCCAAGGGCCTCAATCCCACAGCAATATCCTACATGAATCCAGATGAAAACCCAGAGCCCATGACAATGCCTCCCACGAGTCCAGCTGGAGGTCTAGAGCCCATGAAAAGGACTCACACCAACCTGTTTTATAGGTTCATGCTGGGAAGGCCCAAAGGTCAGTGGTGGAAGCTAGTAAGTCTATGCCAGCAAGGTGAAGGAGCTGTGCTGGTAGGTTGAGGGTTCCACATTGGAGCCCAGAAGTCATGCTCATAATAAAGACCAGAGCTGTCCTGAAAAGCACCAGCGCCATCCTCAGCAACACCGAGGTCCCGAGCTCCTCCAACAATAAGCACAGTCGAGTACATGCCAGAAAGCTAGCGTGATGAGTTCATCCTGGAGATTAAGCAGCACACGTCTTCCCCTCCAGAGCCAGGAAGCAATGCTTGATGTGAGGACGGCAGCTTTTCCAGGAGAACCAACTGCTCAAACAGCAACATAGGAGAATCCACAATGCCTCAACACCTTCTCCACACCTCTATTTAGGCTGGCAACTTTCCTCAGGTGGCACATGTACGCTCAGCATCATGGTGATTTAATTCCGCTGGAATTAATTTGATCACCAGTTCTTAATCCATAACAGAAACAAAAGGCCACAAAGCAGCCAAAACCTCAGTTTACACTGACCACAATTACACTGAGGAAAATGGTGAAAGGGTTATCAGATGACTCAAAGGGCAGCAGTGGTCTTAGGCTGAGGAGGATCTTATGTTGATAAGGTTCACTTTAGATTCCTCAGAGGGCTGCAGTGATTTTAAACTAATGAGGATCTTACGCTGATGAGGACGGTGGGGAGAGATCACAGATTAATAAGAAGTTTGTCTTTTCCCCAAGGTGAAACCTTTTTATTACTACTTGGTTCTTGAGAAATCAGGATGTTGGAAGCTAATGTAATCTGTCTCTGGAGTGTCACAGCATCACAGGACTGTTGAGACCACCACTGTGACAGATAGAGTTATGTTTCTACATACTGCAGCTGGCTCACATGGCAAGATACTAGGCCTGGGACAAGCCCTAATAACAATTTAATTATGAAATGATTTTCTTCAAAAATTATACAGAATGGCCCTTGACATGAACCTCATCATATTTGCAACTTGTGTTACTACTGAGATAAGTCTATCTGATTCTTCTGTCATTTTGAAATGGTTTGCCTTTTCTTTTAGAAACTTTTAGGGTTTTATGTCAGGCTTGACTTGGGTGGGACTTACCCAGCACCCACCCTGTTTGTTAGCAGCATCATTGTTCTCAGAGAAAACCCAGCTCAGCCCTGAGCTGTTGCCCTTGGCAAACATAGGGTATCATAAATAAGTAAGGTAAAGCATACAATCTTCCTAGCACCAGGACATCTGAGACCATCCATATATTTACACAGGATGCCCTAAGGATTTTGAACATGGAAGCACCAGACATTCAGAGAATTTTGACCACTGAAGATTGCTAAGGCCTTCTCACCTAATGTTCCTTGCCTCTCAAGCCCTATAAAGCTGCTCACTTCTCTTCATTGCATATGGATGACCTTTTTATCTTTCATTTGCCTGAATGCTTTGTTGCTTTCATAAAAGCCTGTCTAGTGGTCTCTGCGTCATGTCATTCATTTATGCTTTATACTTATTATTTTCTTTTCATATTTGTGAAGGCATGGAATTCATACATACACATTGCTGGAAACTGAGTATTTTTAATCTGTGGTCTTTCATCCTTCTTCTGGGAGTTTAGATAATTATTATTCAAATATTTCTTCCACCTCCTGCTGAGTCTCATACTACATTAGTGTTAACAGCCCCTCCCCATAGCTCGTAATTTTTTTCTTTTTTTTTAGTCTGTTTCTGGTGTTTTACAAGTGTTGCTCTACTTGAGTGCCAAGCACGCTAATTATTCTTTGACTGTATCCATTCTGTCATTTAACCCATCTTCTGAATTCTCAACTACTGGTTTATATCATTTTTATAATCTTTTAAAAAAATTTCTTTATAAGTACTTTAAATTTCATTTTTCACCTGTCTTGTGTGTTTATAATGACTGTTTATCTCATATTTTTTACACTTTTTCCCAGGGAACATAGGTTCTTCTTGTAATACCAGCAACCTTGATTGGTTAAAAATTCCAGAGAAGCACTCAAAAGTCCAACCTTGTGTTGATCCTAGCAAGTTTAGGAAAAATTAGGAGGCTGTGTTCACTGCACTACAAACTGGACTTGAACAATTCCTAGTTACAATCTATCTGGTAATCAGGCAATTCTGTCCCTCAAGGAATTTCCTTGTGCCTCAGTCTAATGAACAGTTGTCCTGTGAGAACTATCTCCTTCAGTTGCCATCAGATGACCCTCTTAAGTTTATAGGGTTAGCTGAAGAAATGGAAATGCTCAAAAGCTGGCCAGTCTTCCTGTAACTATTTGCACTGGGTCTCTCACTGAAGCTGGCAATAGCTCCACCCTCTGGTTGCCCTGCCATGCCTTTATTTTGGCTGACACTTCTTGAAGTGGCTGGAAAACAATGCTCTAGAGTTGGTAATGTGCAGTTAAAACCAGAAACATTTAAAACATTTTCAGTTTCAGTATGAATTGCTATTCTTAACCCTTCAGTGGACTCCAGTCACCTTTTATTTCTCAAAACATTTCTCACAGATTTTATGTAATTTTTCTAGGTCCACCAATTTCTTTCTGGTTCCTATATAATTACAGTGATTGAACTGGGGAAGAAGACAGCCTACATTAGTCCATCATATTGTCCAGAACTGGAAATCCTGATGTGTGTGTATGTTAGTTAGAATTGAACCTATGTATGGCCTTATGTACGCTAGACAAGTACTCTATTATTGAGATACATCCCCAGCCATTTTTAAAAAAATTATTTTATGGACATAATTGTACCTAGTAGGATCATAACTTCATGGAATAGGTCAATATGCAATATTCTGTTTTTTATTTTTACAGGAAGCATTTAATAGTAAGAACACTCAGAGATATTTAATATGAGAAATTTGCAGGCAAATGAGATTGCAATATACTTGAAAACTGCAAATTTTGTGGAAAAAATATGCAGAATGCAGATTATTTATGTAACCAGCATAATTTGCCAATCTAATTTGTTGTCTGAAAACTTGTATGGGTGTGAAATTAATAACATGGTGAGTTTTAAGGGACTTCCAGAGCAGAATGGAATTTAACCAAGAAGCTTCTCGAAATATACTGCAGCAAACAGTTTTGATTAGGTCTGCTTCTGTTTATGTTCTTGATTCCTTATGGGGTTCTTTTTATTTTTGTCTAAAATCTGTAATTGCTGTCTGTGAAAAAGGTCTTAGGAGGCTGTTCCAATCTATAAGTGAAAATTCCTAAATGAAAGTGTTTGAAAAAGTAAAAGTTTAGATATTTACCAGTTCCATTTTATCCAAGGGACCCCTAGGGGTCTATTCTAAGACCCCTAGGGAAATGCTTGAAATCACAGATACTGGTAGTACAAAACCTCATTTATATTTTGTTTTTGTTTATCACCTCTGAAAAAGTTTAATTTATAAATAACGAACAGTAAGACACTAACAACTAGTAATACAGAATAATTATTTCAACATATTAGAATAAAAGTTATGTGAATGTGATCTCTCAAAAAGTCTGATTATATTGTACTTACCCTTCTTCTTAGGATGATACATGATGATACAATGTCCACATGGTGAGACAAGTGAGGTGAATGACACAGGCATTGGGACATATTAGGCTACTATGTAAACAGGTTTCTTGAATACATGCACTGCAATATTGATACAATAGTTTGTATGATAATGGAGAAGGCTAATACCTGGTGAGATAATTCACATTCTACACAAGAATGGAATGAGATTTCATCATGCTGTTGAGAATGGTGAGCAATTTAAAACTTATGAATTGTATATTTCTAAATTTTTCCATTTAATGTATTCAGAACATGGTTGACTACAGTTGACTGAAACTGTGGAAACTGAAACCACAGACAAGGGCAGACAGCTATAGATACTAAATTATAAGATTTATGCATACTTGGTATTTTAAAAGATTATGTTTTACGTATTTATTTTGCCATGCTGAACCAAGTAATCTACTAAGTAGCCATTGTTAAGTTGATGGATAACAAACCCATAGATCAAAATCAGTGTTATTCAAATTGTGGACCCACAATCAATACCTATATGAGAAAATGTTATTTCTCAATCCATGAGGAGATGAGAAGAGTATTGGGACTAAATGTTTAATAACATGTCCGAATTTTTAGAATATTTACTATATATAAAATATAATAAAATTTGGGGGCTTAAAATCTGCAAGCGTATGTTTTCTCTTAAATTTTATTTTTCTAGTGATAATTTTTCTTGGATGTGAGGGAAATTAAAAACAAGACACTAGTTGTTTTTTTCTACAACAGCCTGAAAAATACAGACAATAGCGATAAGAAAAATAACTTTGGAAAAGAGCTCAACTTAACCATTTAATGTAACAGCTCTACCTAGATTATAACTAGATTATAGCAAAAGTTTCATGAAGTAGGATAGGGTGAAATAGTCTCACTAAAGGTGAAATAAGTTGGGTGTGGCGGTGTGCTCCTACAATCCTAGCACCCTGGGAGGAAAGGCAATTGCAAATTTAAACCCAATCTGAGCAACTCTGCAATTTAGTAATGCTCTGTCTCTAACACACTTTTTAAAGGGTGGGGAGGTAGCTCAGTGCAAAGGCCCTGGCTTCAATCTCCACTACTAGGGGAAACAAACAAACAGACAGACAAAGACAACTGATGTACAGATAGTGCTAATCTAGTTGTTTTTTCTTGAATATACAGCATAGCAGGCAACATACCAGGAAAGAAGTTCAATAATATAATTTTCAGAGCAAGCTAAAGTATTCTTTGTTTTTCATTCTGAGAAGTTTTAGATACAGGCTAATGGTAAAGCAGTAAATTCAGTGGGAAATCATAGCAAAAGACCTGTTTACTGAGAAGTTTTTCTGTAACTGTCTCTCTGTGTAGAGAAAAACAATCTGTTATATGTATGTCTTAGTCATTTTCTTCTCACTGGGACAAAATATCCAACCACATAACTTACAAGAGGAGTGCTTACAGTTTCAGCTGGTTCTTCCCATTACTGACTGGCTCCAAGGCAGAAAGCATAGTGAAGGGTTCATAGAGAACACCTGCTCATACATGGTGGCCAGGACAGAGAGAGGAAGCCAAACCCTTCTAGGAAAGGCATCCTGTGACTCCCCATAACCAGACCCAACTACTAACACACTCAGATGCTGAACTCATTAGTAGATATATATAATATATATATATAATATATATATACTGATGAGTATAGCTCCCCCACAGTCAATCAGCTTCCAAAAGCACTGCCTTGAGTACATGTTTTGGGGGACATTCTGGATCTAGTCCATAACAATGTTTTTGTTCTCATTTCAAAGAAACAATCACAAGCATACAGGAAGTTTAGTCACAGAATGCATTGCAGTGAGGGCTTCTCTGATTCTAGACTTTCTCCACTTCACCAATGTTCCTCATTCATTACTACATAGGTCCATATACAAAGTATTCACCATCAGGCAGAGGTTTTAAGTGCTCTATTAACACAATGCTAGAAATGAACTGAGTAGAAGAAAGTGTGTGGGTCTCCTACTGAAAAGTTTTTCAGTCATCATACTTGGTTTGAGAAAGCTAACTCAAGCCATCAGGTGATAGTGAGTCAGAAGTTTGGAGGGAAGGCAGAGATGGAGAAGTGGTAAGTGAATTCTTCCAATCACAATACAAATTTATGCTTGTTAAAATGGCTTTTTTCCTCTCAGGATCTATTGTCTGTCTAGCAAAGGAATTTAGATCTCTGCAAAAATCACAGAGTTAGGGCTGAGGATTTAGCTCAGTGGCCTAAGTGCTTGCCAGCAAGTGCAAGGTTGTGACTTCTGTACCAAAAAAAAAAAAAAAAAAAGAAAAAAAAAAAGACAAAAACAACAGCTTGCTATCTATCCTTGCCAATCTAGAGAATGGAATAAAAAGGCTAAGCTCTCTATGGTGGAACATATATTCGTTCATTAATATCTTCTCTAGCTTATGCTGAGCACAACTGAACTAGTTTGTTTTTTTGGGGAATCTATTTGTGAGTTAATATTTCATTGCATTACAGTTTATTTTTTTAAAAAATCAATTGTACAGTACAAATTAACATCTAGTTTAAATAAATATATTTATCCTAGGAACAAAGTTTTTTAAGGACCTTTTTTTTTGCAAAAGTAATGTTTGTGTTTTATACACCATAGAGGAGATTGCCATAATCAGAAAAATTCCTTTCTATATCCTTCCTGTGTCCTCTGTAAAAGAAAATTACTAGCAAAAACATTTCCCCTTTACCCAGTTTCTGTTCTTATAAGAGTTCTCTCTCCTCACTCCCTGCTTTGCAAGAGAATTTTAAAGGGTAGGGAATCACTGAAAGTTTGTCTTCTATTCAAACCACTGCGTTTAGCAGTACTGTGTATGCACCTCTTTGTCAGTTCCCTACCCATTTTCTCTTCCATCTTTCTTGTGGCCAATGAATATTAAATAAGTGCTTTTCCCATAGACATTTTCAGGCTATACAGACCCACATAATTCAAGTCACATATGTTTAATATAAGCGTTTTTCCAAATGCCTTTTCTACAATGCTGGCCAGAGGGAGAATGGAAATAGGTTTGTATTTATTATTTTTCTCCTATTAGTAGTACACCTTTTCTATTACCCTTTCTCTACCAATCACTTCTTACTGCTCTGTCACTCTTTCTAAATCTTCCCCTCAAAACAGCTACCATGTAATCGAATTTGTTACAGTGTCCTTTCCATCCTATCAAGCCTTCTAATATTTTCGTGCTTACTGTGCACTAAGCATTGTTTGAGGCATGTCTGAGCAGCTCATCTAATCTGTGAGGTTAACCTTTTCCCTTTTTTAAAGATAAGGAAGCCAGTGTGCAGGCCCCTGGTTTACAATGCAGGGAACTCACAGTTAGAATCTGAATCCACGTTTCCGTGGCTTTACAGTGGCCTTCACCTCCTCTATCTCATGTCTGTAATCATTATTTTGGGTCCCTTATCTGATTAAACTTTTGCCATTCTATCTCTGTTCTTCTCATCCTTCAAGTTACTCCCTTGCTCCTCTTTCCTTGATTGCCCTCCTGGTGCCCCGATCCCTTCACCCCACCGCCCACCTGCGTCCCTCTCATTGCCTCGCCTAGACTCGTTTTCCTCGGGCCTGTGTCAGCCATTGCCATGCCTTGACATCCTCTGGCCTGTTTCTCCGAAATTCTAGGGTTCTCTTCTTAATCGTAGCCTCCCCGCCTTCCCCGGCTCCTCAGCCCGCTCTTCTCGCCGCAGCCCCGCTCCTCAGCACCCGACCCCACGCCTCGGCCCGCGGAGTCTGCGCGAGGGGCGGGGCCGGCGCGGACCGAGCATGCGCGCCGCCGGCGGCGATGGGCGCCGCGGGGTCCTGAGCTCCTCGGCAGCCCCCGCGCGGTGCAGTCTGGGCGAACATGGCCGCTTCCGGTCTCCCTCCCAGGCCGGCGCTGGCCTGACTGCGGCGGCCGCCTGGCGCGCTTGGCCCTCCGTGCTCGGCTCTCCGGAGCGGCAGCCGAGGAGGTCGCTTCAGCCTTCCCCTCCGCCCGTCCCTGCCGCGTCATGGAGAAGAGCTCGAGCTGCGAAAGTCTTGGCTCCCAGCCCGCCGTGGCTCGGCCGCCCAGCGTGGACTCCCTGTCCAGGTAACCAGGGCGCCCGGCCCCGCCCAGCGTCCAGGGGATGGAGCGGGCCGGGGCCGCTGGAGGGTGCCGCGGCTCGCGGCTTGTGTTCCTGCGGGCTGCGCCGGGATTGCCTCCCAGGGACTGGGAATCACCTCTTCTCCCTCTCTGGGGCTTGGAGGGTGAGGAAAAGGTGGTTAAAACTTGCTTTTTCTGTACTGGTTCCTCTGCCTTTCCTGTTCAGTCTCCTTTCTCCCTGGTCGAAGTAGCTGCAGTTCATTAGTTTCCCTTTGATCGCGTCTCAAAAAAATTTTTTGGACAGCCCTTCCCCCACTCCTTTTTTCTTTTCCTGTCTTTCTTTAGCACTCCTTCTAAAAAACCATCCTTCAGTCTTCTTCCATCATTTCTTGTATCTTTGATTTTGGGTTTCTTGTCCAGCCCTTATCTTTCGTTTTCATCTTGTCACTAACTTCTTTCAAGCTTTCCCCTATTCTTTTTTTTTTCCCATCCCCCAGTTTTGCCTGAAAAGGTAAATAAAAATTTCCCCTTTGCTTTGCTCTTCTAAATATTCCAGCAGCAAGTCAGTAATCAAGGAATCTGAGTAGTCATTATTCTCACCGATTGGGTTAAGAAAGCAAAATGAGTAGTAGTTTTCTTCCTTGTAGGATCGTCGGTTTTTCAGGTTGCCATTTCTCTTGTGCCAGACGGGGGAAGACTTTAATTTATACACCTCTGCAGAGAGCTGTCGTGAATATTACTTAAACATGTTTTTGATGCAATCCTTTTCTCTGATTTTGAAATAGTCATTTAAATTTTTATTAAGAAATAAAAATTTAATATACAGCCACAATGAAAAATGGGTTCTTTTCCACTACTGTTAATTATTGGAGCTATTAGATACTAAATTGCTGTATAAAAGGACATAATTTTCATTTTTTCCTTGAATTCCTCAGTCTGTCTTTATAGTTAGTTTGTGTTCTGCTAAATTTGGGAGATACTGCCATTTTTTCCTGTAGGTGTGTTAATATTTGAGAAACTTGACTGATCTCATCCTTTTAAATTAGATCCTTTCTCTATATGTAGACATTGCTTCTTGTTCATTCCTTTTTCAGTGTCTTTAAGCAACTCTGAATTGTTAGTTTGTGCTCTTTACTAGGTTATAAACTACTTGAGAGCAGGGACTGTGCCCTAGTCACTGTCACACTCCCAGCACTTAATGTAGTGAGCTCCTGTTACAGGAGTCCAGTCTTCTGAATTTACACATTGATTTTTGATATTATGTATATTGTACATTTATTTCAAATATATTGTATCACTATGAAATTTAGAAAGTTAAAGATGAACAACTGTAAAATCCTTCTTTCACAAAACAAGTTGGAAAATTATGGTTTCATGGGAAAGTTCCAGATGACAACTATGGCTTAGAATAGAATAGAAAGAAAACAGATGAGGCAGCTAACTGCTCTCAAAGGCAGAGGAGTTACCCTGAACTACAGGAGGCAGCATCCAGAACAAAGTACTGTGAGCGTTCATGCTAACGTCAGCTATTTGATCTGTATCGTTTAACCTTTCCAATTACAAGTTCTCATCTTTAAAAATATGGGATTTGGTTTAGAAGACCTGTAAGGTCTCTTGGAATTCTAAACTTCTACCATTTTTATCTTAATGACAATATTTAGTAAGATGAATACGTTATTACCAATTATTAAGGTATTACTTTTACAAACCTTTGATTTAGAATTTTGAATACAAAAAATTCATTTGCTGAGTTTATAAGGAAAATTATTTATGCAAAGAATCATAAATGTTTCCTGTTAGAAAATGGAAACTATGTAACTGTATCTTTCTCTTCACCTTAGCCAAATGCTTAAAATTTGTAAATGAAGTCGGTGAGCTTAAAGTATAGATATTTTAAGTTTTTACTTTATTTGATTTTTTAGTTTTTTTGGGTACTGGGAGTCAAACTCAGGACCTTGTGCTTGCCAGGCAGTTGCTGCATTCCGCCCCTGAGTTTTTTAAAAAAATGTTACTGACATGAAGTTGAGAAAATTAAGAACAAGTAGAAAAAGTTTTTATTGTAATAAATTAGCTTTCTCTCTGGACAAAAATATGACTCCTTAGTTTGCATAAGAGGTACCACTTTCATTTCTTTCGCTTGAAGGTACAGAAATAGCATATATTTGATATTTACTGTATAGAAGTTATATTACCCTGCTAAATCCTTCCTTCCTTCCTTCCTTCCTTCCTTCCTTCCTTCCTTCCTTCCTTCCTTCCTTTAATAATATTAGGGATTGAACTCAGAACTCACACTGAACTACATTGCTAGTGCTTTAAACATTTTTTTGAATTTTGAGACGGGTGTGTGTGTGTGTGTGTGTGTGTGTGTGTTCCGCTGTATTGCCCAGGAGGGCTTGAACTTGTTATCCTCCTATCTTAGCCTCTCAGGGTGCTGAGAGTACGATGATGAGCATCACCATGCCTGGCTCATATTTTTTATTTTATTAATCATTGTACCTATATGTAGAGCTTTCTTTAACATATATAAAAGCTTTATTATACACCCTTGTTAGAAAGCTTAACTTTAAACTTAATTTAGGCTAACAGTCAGTCACAAGTGATTCTAATACACTGACTGCCAGGATGTACTATGATGCTTCTACTAGCTATGATAAGTCTCTATGTAGACTTAAAATAATTTTTTTTATGGCAAAGCAACATGTCAATGTTTTGTACTGTATCATCTCAGCTTTTTGTAGTACTGTTACCCTTGAATTGTAGTTTATCTTTATACTTTGTTTTTATACATAGGGTCAACTAGAAATTGTCTTGAATTTGACTTTTGCAACATAATAGTTAATAATATTGTTCAGTATGTCAGGAATGTCTTATCCAATAGATTAACATTTTTGCTGAGTTTACAAGGAAAATTGTTTATGCAAACAATCATAAATGTTTCCTGTTAGAAAATGGAAACTATGTAACTGTATCTGTCTCTTCAGCTTAGCCAAAAACTTGACATTTGTAACTGAAGTTGGTAATATATTCATCTTTGGTTTCTTACAGTAATTCTATTATGAGAGGAACTCAGTTGAAATATGATACATAATATTTAAATGTGTTAATTGCTGTCTTTAATCCTTCTAGGAAATAGGAGGAATATAAATCTGAAAAATAGCACAGCAACACATTGTTGCTCATTGTTGTTTTGAAAATGGCATACTACTGAAGTTGGGTGAAAGGCTGTTAGGCAATCTGCAATTCCCACTAAACACATAGTATTGAGTTTGATAAGTGTTTGTTTTCATTTCAGAATTGCTACTGCTTTTAATGATCCCTTTGGTGACTTATCATAGTTACTTAGTTGTTGCTGAGACAAAATACCCAACACCCACAAGTTAAGGGAGGAAAGATTTTTTTAGCTCAATAGTTTGTAGAGGTTTCAGTCTATAATCAGCTGGACCCAAGGCAGAGTTGACACGACAGACAGGCATCACAGAGGAAAAACAGTTTTTGGTGGGCAAAACCGCCTTGTAGCAAAGTAGCAAGGAAGACAAGACAAGCCTCTTTCTGTCCCTTATACTGTATCCAGGGTGCTGGGATTAGGTGATGCCAAACCAATGAGTGGACTGATGTCATAATCACCCACCCTTAAGCATAGCACTGCACTATGAATCAGTCTCACACTCTGGGCTCAACCACCTCTGAAAAAGCTGTACTTACGACTGCATGAGGCTTTGCAGGAACATCTAGACATAAGCCGTAACAATCACGAAAGAGAAATCTCATTCGTTAGGTGATATTCAATAGTAGTTTTCTAATCAGTTATAGTTACTGTCATCTTCTTCTTAAAAAAGCTAATATTGTTGAGTCTTGCTGCTGTTGGCCTACTTAAACTATTTAACAGCTTCATGCATCTTGCCTGTCGTCTGTTGTTCATCCGTGTACAGTTGTGGAGTTTTGAAAGATTTACTCAGCATACTGATAATGTTGCTATTCATTCCATGATTCATTCTTGTTTGTCTTGCTTTGATTCTTGGTGTAAGTAGGACTATGTGGAATATAACAAAACAGTATTGTAGGCTAGGTGTGGGAGCTAGAGTAGATGTGAACTCAGACCTATAACAAGTTAGATGGCAGAATTTGATACTATATTGGTAATATTTTCCCATCTTAGGCTAGTTTTCCATTTTTCAGTTTGTGCATCATGGAGTATACTGCTTGTGAGTAGATTTATTGATCACTTTGTGCTATGCATGTTCAAATGGTAAGTTACCTAGTAATCGGTGCTTTGTGAACATTTAAATTAAGTATTGTTGACAGAATAGTTGTGGCAAGTTTTATTTGATACTCCCAATCAAAGACTTGTTTATCCCATAATATTTTTGTTTTGTCAGTTGATAAATTTATTATCATTTATAAACATCTTATACTTACATTTAACTTATTAAAAAGGGGAAAAGTATGCATATTCAAAACAGTCCCCAGCTAATTATGTTTTAAAATTTCTTGCCTTCTTTAAAATTATCCGAAAATAGCAAATCCTCAATTTCTGTTTCTGTGAATTTTGATTGTGACCTAAAGAGATACGAATTTCTAAGATTTCTAAAGCACATTTTGTTGCAAGGTCTTGTCAGTAGTTTCAGCTTCAAGATCACTTAAAGCTGGTATGTTGCTAGGAAACAGAACTTTGGATTAGTGGTGATGAATCTGTACACAGGCACACATGCTTAACCTTAACGTGATGTCTCATTGCTGAGACAGAATACCCAACACCCAAGGTTAAAGGAGGAAAGGTTTGTTTAGCTCAATTTGTGTTTCAGTTCATAATTGGTTGGCTCCAAGGCAGGTGGCACATGGCAGAGGGGCAACAGTTGATGGTGGTAGAAGACAGCAAAAACGAGAGGAGAGACAAGCCCCTTTCTGACCCTTATATTGTATGCAGGCTACACACCCTGGGGTGGACGTAGTATTTACACCATAATCCCAGCACTGGACCATGAGTTGAAAGCCCACCCTGCATGAGGCTTTGGGGGACATCCAGACACAAAGCATCACATGCAGTGTTTCCTGTCACGTCTTCTGAGGTAGCTGGGCAGTACTAGTGTTAGAAACTGCAGGACAAAGTGAAGCTACCAGACTTTGAACCTACAACCTTGGCATTATTACTAGCTCCTCATGTCAGACACTACTATATGTCAGTAATCTAAAAATTACGTGTACAGTATTGGATTTCATTACTCCAGGATCCATAAAAAAAAACCTTTAAAATTCTCTTGGATGCAATCCAGTATTATTGTGAGATAACCAGTAATTATTATTCAGATTTTTCGGAAAGGACTTTGAAAGAGATTAATTGCTGTTCAAAAGTATGCAAGTTAATACTGATGCTGAGTTGGGTTGTGTATACTTGTCTCCACTGGCTTCTGTTGCTGCTGTTAGTAGTGTAGCTCATCAGTGTAGATCAGTAGGCCTAAATCACAAACTTTGGGGTGGGGCCCAGCAGTTTGTGTTTAGCAAGCTTTCTCATTGATCCTGATATGGGCCTAAGTTTGAGAACCACTGGCTTGAGTCTTTTACTAATTGGTGCCTCACTGCTCTGACATTACTTGAAACAGACTAGGTTAAGGTATATATTAGAGGCATTATAAACTATTATTTGAGAGTATTTTTGTAAACGTATTGACTGCTGTTTTAAAAGGTAAAAGTCATTTCTTGTGAATTTACTGTATCTTTTATTTTTTATTTTTTTTAAACTGGAGGTTCAACCAAGGGTTCCACATTGAGTTATATTCCCTTGTAATTCTCCTGCCTCAGCCTCCCAGAGTGTTGAGATTATGGCTAGCAAGTGCTACCATGTGTGGAGATATAGATATATATGTGTGTGTGTGTGTGTGTGTGTGTGTGTGTGTGTGTGTATATATATATACTTTTTAAAGGAAATTTCCCAAAGTTTTTATTTCTCAGCATGAATATACAAATCCCAAGTAAAAGTTTTAGGCCTTTTCTTAAAAACAGATTCTTAATGAAATACATTACTGGTAAGAAGCATTTTAAAAATACACTACTGGAAAGAAATTCTAGGATGCCATCACTAAATCAGTGAAACTTGGACTGTGCCCAGAGGAAGGAAATAACTCAA
The DNA here is from genome assembly GCA_004027295.1 of Dolichotis patagonum. NCBI lineage: Eukaryota > Metazoa > Chordata > Mammalia > Rodentia > Caviidae > Dolichotis > Dolichotis patagonum. The sequence continues at coordinate 82,846 of PVJX010002509.1, read as the reverse complement.
ATACCAATGTCCAGAAAGCAGTTAGTTTATTTTGGAAAACTCCCAAGGTAATACTATTGTATTCAGAATCACCAGAGCCAAAGACTGCATATGATTCAGGATTTGAGTAGTGGAAACTCCAGATTTTAGTGTGGAATACTCTTTTCCTTTTAAGGAAAATAGTTTTGCATATGCAAAGGACTTGCTATCTGTGTGTTTTAATTTTGTTGAATAAGTAGTATTAAAGACTCTCGGTGAGTCAGGGGTAAGGAATGATATTATAAGCCTGCTTTCCACAGAAAGTTAGGTTAAAAATGGAACTCTAAAAAAAGAAAAGATTGGTGTAGATTATTAAAATAAGAGACTATGAAAGATGCCCTCTCAGTGAGAATAGTAACTTCAGTTCACTTTCCTTAGCTTTGTTAAACAGAACTGCTTGTGCTTATTGTGTTTTACCAATGTTGTCATCACTGTAGCATTCAAGAGCAAATGTCATAATTTTTCCTTTGACCAAGTACATACTTAAGAGCTGTGGCAGTAACCACTGATGATTTTTTATTATTTCAAAGACTTTTTTTTGATGTGAATTAGTCTTGGGCTTTATATAATATTTTAATTCAGACTAAATAAGGGCAGATACTATGCCGTGTTTTAAATGTAATAAAAGAAAGTGGACTTTCAGCATAAGCTGTCTTGTACAAGCTTCAAAAAATCTAAGTAGTGATATTTGGAAAAGCCTTCTTGTTAAAAGTTAGATTTTATGTTATTTTTATTTTCTGTATCAATTTTTTTTTTGCTGTGCTTAAGATTGAAACCAGGAACTCACACGGTGCATAAATATTCTATCACTGAGCTACACCTTCAGCCCGTTAGTTGAAAACAACTATTTTTTTTCTTTTTCAACCTGAAAACCCAGCGATAGTCAATACAGATCTGATATAATAGAATCTAAGAATTAAGGTTACCCTCATGAACCAAAATTGCTATTGGACCTTTAGCCATTGCTTCTTTAGAGGAAAGGGAAAAAGGACATAGTGCGTTCCTTTAAGGACTCTTGGCAGTCACAGATAGTTTTCAAGCTTACATTCTGTTGGCCATTAGAAGGTACTATGGTTGTGAACAACCGTAAGGGAGGCTGGGACTTGTCTCTTCCATGAGGGCTTCTGCTGAGCTAAAAGTTAGAGGATCTGTCACTAAGGAATGGATGAGAATGGGTATTGGAGACAGTCAACAGCTTCTCTGAGGTATGCAAATGAATAATTTAAAAATATGAGAGACCTATTCCAGTTTAAGTCTGGGACATTTCATTTATACCAGAGACACTGTTAGATTTGCAAATATGATGACCAAAATAGTAATTACACTGAAGGAGAGAGGTGATATTATGGTGAACCAAAACAGAAACCTGTGTTTTGAAGTGCTTTGAATTGACTTAACTTTTTTGTGTGTTAAATCATAAAATCCTAAGCTAGAATCATGAAATGAAAGTGATGCATATGATATTGCTAGATGGGAATGCGCCAGGCAGATAGAAATCAAATGAAGAATGATCAACCATGTTATTTCATTTGAAGACCTCAAGAAATTTGCATGAGAAATTTGCGTAGTAATAATGAGGTTTATGGCCTACTCTGCTTACTTTCTGTTTGTTTTCCATTTCTGAATCATGTGTATGTGTTTTATTTCCTCCTGGAATATGCATTAGATTCTGCTTTGGTATTTTTCTCTTGTTTCAGTTCTAAGCATGTGCTCTCCATATGGGAAATAAAGCTGGCTGTCTTAGGCCATGTTAGTTTATAAATGCTTTTGCCAGTATTTTGTGTTTTTGTGTTGTTAAACTAAAAATTTTATTGAAAAATGTAGAATTGCCAATGTTTTGTGCATTCTTGTGTCATCTAACTTTAATTGTAGTTTGGAACACAAGGCACTTAATTTTTGGAAGTGGTTAGAGAAGATAGATAAGTCTCTTCTGGATTAAAGGAAGTTTATTCATCATATGTAGTTTAATATTGTAAGTCACAAATATATTCCATCTCTCTTCTCAGCAGATTGCTTTTTTCTGAGAACATCAAATGAGTTGTTCAGGCAGTTTTTTTTTTTTTTTTTTTTTTTAGGAATTTATGCACTAGTAAAAGGGCAAATAACTGGTCCAAAATAGTTTTCATAATAATTATTTTATACTAATATTCTGGAGCTCAGTCAACATACCTGCAAACTTAAAAACTATTTTTTGGTTTGGTTGCAAATATCCTGTTACTATTCTTTGAATAGATCTCAGGCAGTAACTAAAATAGAAACATCTGAGATAAGGTTGCTTTCCGGAATCCAAGATGGTTGTTATATTAATAAACAATGTAAGATTAATGTTATATTAATTATTAATAAACAATATTAAGCATAATGTCACTTAATATTTATTGTGGGCTTATTGCTGGGTAAGGTTTGTTAAATTCTATGTATTCTCTCATTTAATACTCCTAACTATATAGATAGTATTGCTGTCACATTTTACAGATAAGGAAACTGAAGACTAGAAAGAATAGTTTGACATTTGAACCCAGGTCTGTTCAACTTCAAGATCTGTGTGCTTTAAAGAACTGATTTTTCCTGAAGATCTGGTGTCTCATGTCCAGGCCTATGATCTGTAGTTTGATGGCAGTCCCAGGGCAGATTGATTGGGTGGCAGTTATGTGGAGTTTTCTTGACGTATTTCTATAAAGAAGGAGGATGAAGATACGAATACAGTAACAAATTGAGTGTTTGCATTTTAAGAGGATTTTCTCTAGTGTTAAATGTTGTTTAGATAGAAAGTAGGGTACTTTTATGCTGTGCCTGATGATTAAGATGATTTTATGCTGTGCCTGATGATTAATATAATTTTTATTTAAAGGAAAGTTTTTTTATTTTGAAGATCAGATAAATGATAAAACAAGTAAATAATACCAAAGCCTCTGCTCCTTCCCTCCTTCCTCCCACAGGCTTTACACAGTACAGTAATTTAGAATAGTTGATATTAGGGCTCCTTAAATACATATTTGAATTCCCTTAAGATCCTTTGTGTTTGTTTACAGTTAATGTGTTAAGAGCCATTGGCATTTGAAGATCATCAGAAGTGAAGATAAAACATCTCAGATATTATAATGTAAGTGAATGGGAAAATGCAACAAAATGGACAGAAGTTGATATTGTAAACAGTATTTCTAGAATCCTTGTATTATGCCAAATGAAATTTGTACATATTAGTGATCAGTAACCTCAAAGTTTAGTCCCTGTCCTAAAATTCTGTGTTTTGTTCTCTGCTGGAGAAAACTGAATTTTAGTCATCCAGTCATTTTATTTAAAAATTTTTTGGCTTCCATATAGTACTGTTTTCTTCCTTTACCTCCTTATTTACCACCTTAGTATTTTGCAGTTTGAGAAGAGGATCAGGGTTAATGTTATGTTTAAAGTTGTATTTGTGTAGAGCCGCTGATCCTTGCTTTTGAGCTGCTGATGAATGTTGTGTATTTTACCTGTTTAGTTTTGCTGCCGTTTTGTGTGTTTCTTGGCGCAAAATATGAACCCCCAACACTTGATCTCTTCTTCCCCTTCTTTCCTTCTACAATGTTTAAGCATACGAGATCATTCAGTTAGTGTTTCTGCCTTATAATATTTAAGTTATATATGCTTAGGAAACATTTAGCTTCTTAAGTTTCAACTTATTTAGCAGCTTAGTTTCTGAATCTTCTGGGAGTAGGCCCAAGGACCTGCACTTAAAATTACAGGCGCAGAGAGCCCGATGCTGTTTGTAGTCTAGTCCAGCTCCAAAAGCTTGCAGATGAAGGAGCAGACATAGAAAGTTTTAATAATTTACCTAAAGGGACAATAAAGGCCAGGAGATACTGATGGTTTTTACTCTAGGGACACAGAGGTGTTTAGTGCTAAAGATTATCTCCTGATGCTTCATTTCTAGACTTTACCAATTTGAGTCATAACTTTTTTGAGCCAGATAGCTGCATTGTGTTTAATGCCTATAAAAAGCTCCTTGTATATCATATGGAAGTAAGATTGTAACTAATCATCACTGTAGCTAAAATATGATTAAAGGTTTGTGCATGAAAACACTTGTACTGTTTCTCCATCTTTAAGTCAGATATTGTCTGATTTTAATTTTGCAATCTTTGATAGTTGTGTAGGAAAAATCTCTTTTAAGTTTTATTCTTCTGGGAAAAAAAAAAGAATCTGATTTCATTTTTTGAATGAAATAATAGGCACAAATTTCATAGTGCTTGGTAAATAGGTGCTTAACAAATTATACCATGGGCAATTTACTGTTAAAAATTTTTTTTTTCTCCTTGGATTCTGTCCAGTACACTATTCTGAATAGTTTTTGCTTTTATAGAATCTGGTCCTTTACCAAGCCATAGACCATAAATAATTGAAATTAAATTTATAATACTAAATTGTTATTTTATATTGATGCTATATCTGAGAGACAACTTTTCTAAGATTGTTTTTTGAACTATAAGAGTTAGAACTAATTTTAGTATGGTATATATTTTATATCATTTTGTGTAATTTGATAACTACTGACTTAATTTCATATCAGTAAGTGTAGTTAAACAAGATTTTTAGCAATATTTTGTAATGCTTAGGTTACTACAAGTTTAATCTTAAAATGCTATTACCCCTTTTAAATATTTTGGAATACATTTTATTTAATTAAATCATTTAAAAATATTATTTGTTTTTGTACTGGTGGGGATTGAATTTAGGGCCTTGCACATGTTAGGCAAGTACTCTGCCACTGAGTTATAACCTCAGACTTAAAAATGTTATTTTTAAATATCTAATTTATTTCTAGTAAGCTTATACTTTGCAATTGTAGATATTCTTTCCATTAAATTTTTCTTTTTGTATCCATTGACTCAAAATCATAAATGTAACTACCAGAAACAGGGATATTATTATGTTGTATGACTCCTTCCTTTGCTATGTTGAAATACTAAAGTTAGGGTCTTGCCTAAGTGTGTATATTTTGTATATGTTAAAATACTTTGTAAATAGTATGGGGGATATAGTTCCCCAGAACAGCACCTGCCTGTCAAGGCCAAGGTCTTGAGTTTTGATTCCTGGTTAAAAAAAAATCTGTAAATGAGCAGATTAATATTATGTTTCTATGTGATATGTGTGAAATGTTTTGAAAACATGTATAATGTACTACAGATGACTACAATGTACAGATTACTACTATGATGGTGTACATTAGCAGTTTCTTTGTGATTTAATGGAAATGTTTACTAAGTTTAATTTTAAATCAGAAAGGAAAATGGATGAGATTGTTACTCAGTCTTTTTTTAATGCTTTTTAAAAATATTTTTTATTTTAAAGAGAACAAAACAAAACAAAACAAAGTAAATCAGAACAGAACAATGCAAGCAACACAGGCCTTCACAACAAGAAAACAGGAAATCAACAGTGGCTACCATAATGTCTCTTGTTTTCTTTGAAATAGCTGTGCATACCTTCACACACCATACAGTCAAAGAAAACAAAATAGTATAAAACCAATCAGAAAAAAAAAGAATAAAAGCATTATGGGACTTCAAGACAAGACATTATGAAATCACCAATGGCTACCATAATGTCTCTCATTCTCTTTAAAATAGCTGTCCATACCCTCATATACAATGAAATCAAATAATAGAAAACAGATTAAAACCAATCAAAACAAAAGAATGAAAGTATTACAGGACTTCAAAATCAGATAGCAAGAAGTGAACAATGGTTGCTGTAATGTTTCGTTTTCTTCAAAATAGCTGTTCATACCATCACACGTAATAAAATCAAACAAAACAAAGCAGAATAAAACCAATTACACAAAAGAATGGAAGTATTATAGGACTTCAAAACAAGATAATAGGAAATCAACGATGATTAATCTAATACATCCCATTATGTTAAAAATTGCTGCCCATACCATCAGACACAGTAAAATCCAACAAAACAAGACAGAATAGAACCAAACCTAACAAAATTGTGAAAACATTGTAAGAGTTCAAGACAAGACAGTAAGAAATGAACATTGGCTACCAGCTTTTCCTCCTAGGTGTTTCCTCCCCTATCACTTTTATAATATCTGTTGTGTTTTTGGATCCCGTTAACTCCTGTTTTTTATGCTAATATTAATCCATATAAGTTCAAACTGTTTCATCCATAAACATGACCTCCAGGTGCATCTATTTTCCTACAAGAGCCTCAAGATTATCCTGCTTTATAGCTAGGTAGCTTTCCATTGTATGAAAATACCATATCTTTATTATCCATTCTGAGGTTGATGGGCAAGTTACCCTTGGTTTTTTCTGGTCTCCTGTCGCATGGAACAATTGTTTTCTCCCCTTTGATTTTTCAGTCTGTGAATTTCCTTTTGAGGTAAATGTGTTTGTATATAGTGTATTGATGAATCTTGTTTCTTGATCCACTCTCCGTGTTTCTTTTTATTGCAGAGTTGAGGCCATTTGCATTAATGGTTACAACCAGCATGCACTGGTTTGTCTCTGCCCTGCTGTCCTCCTGCTGTGGCCCTCCACTTTCCCCTTCATCCAATTGCCTGTCTTGTTTGGTGATCCCCTCTGCTGTTGTTCCTGGAACCATGTCAGCTTTATCTCTCTAGAATATCCTAACTCTCTGTAGGGTTGGTTTGGTGGTCATGAATTCCTTCAGTTGCTCTTTGTCATGGAAGTATCTTATTTTTCCATCAGTTTTGCAGGGTACATCAGTTTCGGTTGGAAGTTGTTTTCTTTCAGGACTTGAAATACTTCACTCCAGCCTCTTGACTTGTTGGTTTGTGTTAACATGTCTGTGGTGAATCTGATGGGTTTTCCTTTATAGGTGATCTGTTTCTTTTCTCTAACAGCTTTTAATATTCTATTATGCTGAATTTCTGGGATCTTGATTATTATATGTCTGGGGGTAGATTTAGTTTGGTTATGGATAGTTGGAGTTCTTTATGCCTTACTTATTTGTATACCAGATCCTTTTTCCGGGTTTAGGAAATTTTCTGCTATTACTTTTGTAAATAGCCTTTTTATTTCATTTGTGTTAATCCCTGCTTCTTCATTGATACCTATGACTCTTAATTTATTTCTCTTTGCATAATCGTGCAGCCATTAAATTGTCATTTCCTGGTTTCTTGTTATTTTTAAGAGGTCTTTCCTTTCATGATTGCTAGCTGCAATTCTGTCTTCAAGGTTTAAAAGTCTATCTTCAGTCTCTTTAAAGAGGTTTTTGCCAGCTTTTGATCAACTGTTTGATTTCCTGGATATCGCTTTGAATCTATTTTATGCATTGTAATTCCTTTCTATATTGTTCATTCAAGGTTTCCATAGTATTCCTATGTTCTGCTTTTTTATCTGGGTCTTCTTTAGATATGCGGAGCAATTCTTTCATTATGGTTTTCATTTCTTCTTTTACCTGAGACATTATGTCTAATTTGATTAGACATAATCAAATCATACAGTCTTGTGATGTTGTTTCTTTACTTCTATTGCTATCCTCTTGGAAATTTCAGGTGTGCGACTTCTGGTTTCTCCCATGACTGTGTCTCCCAGACTTGTTCTGTGTGGGCTGGAGGTCTGAGGTTGCCTTTTGCTCCTTCATCTTGACATTCTCCTGGGTTCTTCCCAACAAGCTGGTTGTGGGGTCCCCAGCACTTCCCACATTGGCTGCCCCTGTGGGGTGCAGCAAAATGGGACAGGCATCTGGGTTCCTCTGACCCCAGGTTTCCAGGGAGGTTTCCAGCGAGGTAGCAGGGATGGGCAGGTTTCTCCAGACCTGTGCAACTACACTGGTGGTTGTGGCCAGGGGTGTGTGGTGGTGGGGCTGCTTCTCTCAGCTGTGTGTCTACACTGGAGCCCCCTCAGTGGTGGCAGCACACAGGGGTGTGTTTGTCTGATTCTCCTGGTGGGTGACGGCAGCCCGGAGGAAGCAAGGGCAACTAATGGTGACCTGTGGCTTACCTGTCTGTGTGTCCCTGTCCCACTGGCTGTCCACAGGAAGGAGGCTTCGAGTGGCGGCAGGCGATATATAGGCAGAGGCTGTTTTTTTGTCTTTGAGCCAGGGTCTTGCTATGTAGTGGCCTTGAACTCACTATGTAGGCCGGGCTGGCCTTGAATGTGTGTCAGTTCTGTTTCTGCTTCATAAGTGCTGAAATTACAGCTGTTTCTGCTTCATAAGTGCTGAAATTACAGATGTCAGTTCTGTTTCTGCTTCATAAGTGCTGAAATTACAGATGTGAGCCTCTGTTGTCTTAGTTCTTGTGTTCAGCTTTTGAGTCTTTCAGTGCGTGATACTACACTAGGTACTATTCAGGTTACCTGATTTCTCTTTTACTTTGGTCACAGTGAGTAATCCAAGCTGTCACCTTACACAATTACACAATAAATACTTCATAGTATATTGGAAGACTTTTGTCAACATTTTTCTGAGGAAGAAAATGGTTCATGAATGAAAAATAAATGAATGCCTATTTAGTGTATGTATCAGTGTAATCTCAGTAGGTAAATTTAAATCTAGTATGTTTAGGTGTAGTTTTTTATAGGAATAAAGCTGTTTTGCCATTAGTTCTCTCATCAGCCTAATGTAGGTCCTAATTTGATAGATAAATAATGGAGGCCCAGAGAAGTGATCTGATTGTCCAGTGTCACTGCTTATAAAAGATGGAACTAGAATTTGGATTTGACTCTGAGTTCCATGCTGTTTCTCTTCCCAACATAAATTATAACCAGAAATAGTGAAATTTCATGGGTTATACGTTTTGCTATTTAAAAGCTATTCTAAATGCTAGAAAACTATTAACAGCTTCACCTTATCTAGTTAGTGTAATTATTCAATACATACTTCTTAGAAGTCTGACTCACTTCTCTTAAAATATGTAAAAGAAATACAGCTCTTGTGGATAAAAGATTCATTCTCAGTGTGACTATCATCTGAGTGCTTAAATGTTGGAAAGTGATTATGATCTTTAGAAGTACAGTGTATATCTCGATTTCTTTGATCCTTGATTGTTGTATAGGAAAAAGGAAAAAAAAATGATAATCCACTGTCCTACCTTTAGTGTGAAACTCCAATGTAATTAATAACAGTAATGTTTTAAAAAGATTCAACACCTATATAAGAAATAGTATATTCTAGATACTCTAAAGATGAATTTAATATTTGTAGTAGTCCTTCCAGGTACAAAAAGTATCATTATCCCTACTTCACAGGTAAGAAGAATGAGGCACTAAAAGGTTAAATAACTTCTTCAGTGTCACACAAGGTAGCAGAACCAGAATTGGACAATCTACCACCAGTGTTGTTAGCAGGTATGAAAGATAATGTGTATCTTTGGCATTTGTTTAGGGTTGTGATAAAGTATTATTGTAATAGTTAAAAAATTTTTAAAAACATTTTTCCTCATCCTTGCATAATAGAAATAGAGAAAAATGGCAAAAGCAAGCAAGAAAAAATAATGGCTTTTTATTGTTTATGCTTTCTAATATCAACTAATTTGGTAAATAGGGAAAAGTCTTCAAAATTATTCAGAAACCTCTTTGGCAGATAGTAGTCACTGATGCCAATACTTAAGATTTTTAATTTAACTTTTCTGGGTTGGCAAGAGACAAAGATGTTGAATGTTCTTTTCTTACTAAATGTTTTAGCTGTGTAAATTAAAGGGAAAAATAACTATCTTCACTTGCATGACTGAAGTTTGTGCAGAAAAGTTGTACTTCATTAATGTACATTGAAATGATAATGACATATTAATAATACTCACTTTTGTTTATCTAGGAAAAAACAGTGTCTATCTGGATGGCCTAAAGAATATTTACTGAGTTTAAAAATGAACTCAGATTTGCGTAGTTTGATGAGAAGATTTTATGAGAGTTCATTTATCAAGAAAAATTTCTATGTGCTTTTTCTACTTATCCAGGATGAAATGTCTGTCGAGGAAGTGTTTATTGAAAATGTTGCTCTCTTTTTGTGTTTTTGTCCTTACACATCATTTGGGGATGGAAGTACTTGTTTTAGAGTCCTGTGCTTTCCGCTCTAACAATCTAAGCAGTTTTCAGTTTACTATGTATTTCTCTCAATTCACCGATAAAGAACTCTTTGCTCTGCAGGCAGCTAGTAAATCCACATAAGATTTAAATTAAGCTATCATCTGAATTTGAATCTGTGAGTTTTGAACAAATTCTAAGACGCTGTTTTAAGGGGTTGTTGTTGCTGGTGGGATTGATGCTGGGAGTCAGGATCCTTCCCATTTAATTCTTAATTGCATCTCCCATGGACATAGTGGTTTTGAGTAACATACTTTGTTATTTTACACTTTTTATTTAAATTTTTAGATAAGCTCTTTGAGGAAACAGTACTTTGGAGAAAAAAACATGCTGCAAAATATTTTCTGTATAAACTGGTTGTTTATACTTGCTGCTGGCATTATCAAATAATTAGGTACTGATGCTTAGTTTGGGAAATATGACTGAAGGACCTGGAAATAAAATAATACAAATTTATCTGAATTTGGAATTGTACAAAGAACCAGCAAGCACCAGTACAAAGTCTGTCTCAGAGCTAAGATCCGCTTCGTTTTTCTGAATAGTACGTAATTTCATTCTTATCAATCAGATGTCATGATGATCAGCTCACTTATGTCATTTCTTTTATCCTATAGATTGGCTAAATTAAAACATGCAAGGTTCTGTCATGACATTTAAAAATAATTAAAAACAAAATTAATTTGCTTTAGTGGGATTGTTTTTCTGTTTTAAAGATCCTGCAAATCTTCTGACAATAAGTCTTTTGTGTCCCAAATACATTGTACACACTGCAGGCCTTTTATTTTTTAAACAAAATTTTCAGCAGAATGACTAATAGAGCATGAACAGTGCTTATGACACTATAGCCCATTGTTTAAGTATTGAGAGTGAAATTTGCATTGCTAGTAAAGCTTGTTTATAGTAACAACATAAAGGGCGTTCTTTAATATTCTTGGACAGACAGGCTGTGTGAGTGCTCAGAATGTTACTTACTAAAAACACTTTTTAAAAAGTACCTTCTTTCCAAGGGATACTGAAGAAAAACTGGATTGGCAGTAAGATAAATCGGTTTAAATAAGGCAGTTGATTGAGATATTGTTGTAATAACTATGGTCAGTAGTAATTGGAAATAGAAAAAATGCAACCTCACCTAAATCTTTTGGGGGCATTTCTTTACTTGGATGTATGAAAAGATACGTGACTTGTTACCAGATATTCATGTTGTTTGAACTTAGTATGTGATTGTGTGTTTATCTGCATCTCTAACATTTTGAAACACTTTACTTGGACAGGTAATTTTTTTTGCAATTTGAAATATTGGATTGGAAGTAAGGGGAATATAAATGTATTCATGGTATCTGTTAGTGTTTGGATTTTATTTTCTGTTTATTGCATAGTATCTCAAAGTCATGGTGTGATTAAAAATGAAATAATAATGATTGCATTAACAGTGTAGCAAACCAGTGGAACCAGAGATGGTCAGTACTTTGCTAGTGGCTTCATTAAAAAAAAAATACTGGTACTAGACTTGTATTGAGGTTGAAGCTTGGGTTAGTCTTCTGCTTGAATGTTTGACAGTTGAATAAGATGTGTGTATATGTATATATACAGTATTTAAAAAATTCTCCCATAATATTTATGCATTTTATTATGTAATTTATCAGTTGGTTAAAAGTTTTGAGTTTAAAAGTTTGTATATTCAGTTTAGTGAATTCCTTCTTAAAAGGAGACCCTTGTTTTCTAGTTTCATCCTATTTTCCCTTCTGAGGAGAATGTTCTTATATTTATACAGTGCTATTTTTTGAACATTTTCTTTTTTTTTATTATTTAGCAGTATTTTCCATGAATCATGCTTTTTGATCCTTATTACATTTTTAGAAGGTATCATTTAGTAATTTGCCTGAATTTTATTTGGTAAGTAGTTAAAACAAGTCTGTGACTAAATCTCTTGCTGTCAGCTTAAACACTTCTGTATTCTGGGTTTTCTTTTGTGATCTTATTGTATCCTTTATATATCTGCATTCTTCTACTTTACCATTGTGACATACTTACATTTTTGGCATCTTCACTCAGCTATAAAATTTTTAAGGCAAGGAATTTGCTTTAGCTGTTTCCCCAATGTATAGCATGTTGCTAGTGTCAGTAAATGTCCGTGGAAGACAGAGAATAATAAGAAAAAGAAAGGAGATTAGAAAGTTCTAGTTCCTCAGATGGAGAGAAGAACAAAGAGAGCAGGAGGGAAAATGGCTGAGGACTTTAGTTGGATTTGATGGCTCTTCATCTTATCTTTTTAAGGAAATGGAGGTATGGGAATAATTGGAGGTGTCATGTGAGCCCCTGCAGTCTGGAGACATACGCATAAGTGTGGATGCCTGCAACTCCAGGAGTAGTAAGACAATGAGTTTTTCCATAAATACTCAAATTAACTTGTTGAGATACACTTTTCTTAATTTTTAACTTTTTGTACGGATCGATTCTAAGGAATATATGTAACTTTAAAAAACTTCTCCAATTAAACAAAATTTTAGAAAAATAGGGAGTGCTTTATTTTACTGTCACTAGGTTGAAAAGCATAGAAAGACGTAATTTCTACACTACCAATAATTAGTTTGTGTGACTCAGTTTACCTAATGCTGCACTTCGAATAGTTGGACTTTTGAGACGAAATGGGTGGAGCATTGCTCTTGGAAGCAGTCTGTAGCTAAGGAAAAAGACGTTCTGTTATAGTAACCGTCGACCACTAAATGTGTGGGAATGACTAAGAGTCAGATGATGGGATGGTGGAAAGAAAACTGTCATCCTGGCCAAGAAACTGGCAGAGTTATTAGAAACCAGGATGACTTGTGCTGTGCTGTGTTTTGCAACTTTCACTATAAACCAAATTTCTATTCTTTCTTCAGTATATATGTATACATATATTCGTTTATTTTTCTAGAATACAAGGTGACATTTAAATCATACAGATGTGATTCTTTTTATTTACTAATCAAAAGTACTGTAATTTAGGGTAGAATGAATGGGTAAACGAAAGGAGAACCTTAGTGAGAAAGACTTCCCATTTATAAGAATTGTGGCTCTGTAAATTTGGATAAATGGATTTGTAAAAGTGAATTCCTTGTTCATGTGATTGGCAACTGCTTTTCTTAAAGGTTAATAACCAGAACTTGGTACATTAGAATATAACTGCATTTTTATTCTAAGAGTAATCATGAGGAAAGGGAATCAACATATGATAAAGTATAAAAAGTAGTTGATATCCTTCACAGAATTCCAGAGTACTGGTTATAGTCTGATTAGTTTTGTTGTTCTTGAGAAAATATTCTCTCTATAACTACTACATTAATTTCTGTGCTGTGTGTTTGTTTATAAATATTTAAAAAATATTTTTTGGTATAACATATTTTTTCCTAAGTAAAGATGTTAATGCCCCAAGGGTACAAATTCTATTTTGCCTACTTGGAGCTATTATGGTTGTTACAAAGTATATTTAATTCTCTTTATTTAGAATCTTAATATTTGCAGGAAGGGCCAGGGAGTTTATTTATGGCTTAGAGATTTGAGGATTTACTGGAACAGAAGCAAATCATAACTGTAATTTAATTTACCACTCTTGATTTGGACAGAAGACTCACAATAATTGATAATGAAGAACAAATTTTTATGAAGCTGTGGCTCTGTTTAGGGCCTTTGCACGGGGAAAGTTTATGTAGTATCGTTAAGAAATGATGTGGGAGGCCAAATGTGATGGCACACACCTGTGTGTAATCCCTGCTACTGACAAAGTTTAGGCAGGAATCTCTTACTCTCAAGGCCAACTTGGGCAGTTTAACGAGAGCCTGTCTCAAAATGAAATTAAAAAGGACTCAGGGTATAAGTCACTATTCCCTGAAAAACAAAACAAACAAACCCAAAAAAGGCTTGAAGAACAAGTCACATTTTGAAATAGGACAGTACTCTGTATATGTATGTGAGGGAGGAGGAGAGCTGGGCGCTTTTGACTACCGAGAATATTAAATGTAAAATGTAGTTCAGCAAAAGTTTCCAGTATGTAGAACAGCAGTTCTTCATATGTGCTGTAGAATTTTGTGCCTGTGAGCTTACGGAATCTCAGATTAGAGATTCGAGACTGTCCTGTATAATACTGCCCTTGCTCTAGTTATGGTTTTTGTGTGTCTTCACTGACAAGATCTTCATTTCCTCAGCACTTCATATTGCAGCTCACTCTTGGTGATAAAAGACTTTGTAAGGCACTTTTTGTAGCCTGTCAGCTGTGTGGGATAGGGATATTAGAGAATAATTTCATACTTTGGAAACATAGCTGTCTTTTTCAATTAAACATGCATTTAGAAAAAAATGTGTTATTTGGAGGGAGAGAGAACATTTAGTGATTCATACAGATACGGAAGACTGACTAAAATTGGAATAGTTGTATCATAGCTTTAAAAATCTTTTCTGAAGTCTCTCTGTGAAGTAGTTAAGAAATTAAAAACCATTAAAATGTGTGCTTGGACTATATTTATCTGCTCAAACTTTGTTCAGTTAGGCTTTTGTAAAAAATGGTATCAGATTTGGTGGGTTTTTTTTGACATTTATAACTTTTCCTCAAGTCTATTCTTTGTAATGATAGAGTTAATCGTTTGAAATGTTTATGCTTATAAATCAGTTACCCTTTTATTTCTGTGTTAATAGATGTGATCTATTGTTTTATTGTCATTTTAGTATAAAGTATATGTTAAAAATGCTACTCTCTAAAAGAGTTCTAATTTCTATTTAGAAATTTGTCTTGGTAAACTGCATTTATTGACTTTGTGTATTTGAAAACCAAATTAGAAGACATAATTTTTTTTGAAAATCTTAGCAACCAGTTAGAGATAGCTGTGAATTAAAGGTGAATATCCTGAGAGGAGCGTAAGGTGTATTTAGGAGAAATGACATGAATGTGGAAAGTCTTCCTGAGAAGATCATTTGGTTTCTTAGGCCCACAGTGTGTCTTGCTTTTAAGTCTTAAGCATTTTAGCACTAAATTCATTTTCTGCATTTTAGCACCATTGTTAGTCACAGGATGTTTCATGCTATTCTTTTAGAAGTTCTATTATAGCTTATACAGCATTTTCTGTTTATTTTCACTTGATCTGTATAACTACCCGATACAGTAAATAGAACAAGTGTTTTTATCCCCACTTTACAGTATGAGGTTCAGAAAGGCTAAATGACTTTTCTTGATTTTTGACACCTAATTTTTCTTTCTCATCTAACAGCTTAACTTACAGTCCTAGTTGAAGTGGGAGAGTAGTTTATTTGTTGCCACTTGCCAGTGTCCTCTGCTGCATATTGTGAAATGCTTTTTAATATGGTTATATATACCGATCCATCATTAAACACTTAGCTGTAGACATCCTTTCTTTCATTGTCATAAAATACAGTAGTGCATAGCATATGGAATGAAAGCAGAAAGGATTTGTGCTTTCAGCAGTGGTTTAATAACTGACACTATTACTAAAGGGAAATAAGTTTCCTTTGCTAGAGATCATTTTTAGTTTAAGAAAATTATCTTTTCTCTGGCAGGGACATTCAGATTAAGGATAACTGCTTTCTTCTTCAAGGGTTAAAGTGTTATGCGTTTTAATCTTACAATTTTATTTTTATCTCCAGCCTGCTAAAAAAGGATTCGGTGATGACTAAGAGGTGTTGTCTTCTAGCTTCTAGTAGGTAAAAAGTAATAGTTTATGTAGTTTTGTTAATTTGGTCAGATAACGTGCTAAATTCTTTGAATGTATTTTATTTCATCTTCATAAATATGTGAATAGTACCTAACATGTTAAGCACTTAGTATTAACTAATTTATTGTGTAAATTTTAGTAAAATTCAACTTCTGAGCTTCTGCTATGTACCAGGCATTTGTCTAAAGCATACTAATGTTTCTCAAGCCTTTAAAAAATTATTGCTTCCTGAGGAGCATTTTCCCCTAAGCTGTTCTCTCTACCCATGGAAATACAAATTTTATGTACTGTCTATATGTGTATCTATGCCTTATACTTAAAAGAATAATATATTTTTTGATCCTATCCTCAAAGAACCTCCCTTTTTGGAGCCGATATTCCTTTCACTGGGAATGCATGTTCTGGACACAGAATATAGTAATGAACAAAACAGACAAACTTGAGACCTTCAAAGAGCTTGTATTTTAAGGGGGATGAGGTGGGAGGGAATGTGAGAGAAAAAAATAAGTAAAACAGAATGTCAGATGATAAATGAGTATGCTGGGAGCAATAAAGAAGAGAAAGGGACAGAGAATGATTGGTTGGGTTTATAGTAATTTGTTTTTATTCATTAATTTATCTTTGTAATAATGGGGATTGAACCTATGGCCTCACCGATGGAAGGGAAGTATTCTTCCACTGAGCGCAACCCTCAATCTCTTTTTCGTTTCTTTATTCTGGATAATGATTTGCTACATCGCCCAGGCTGGCTTTGAACTTGTGATCTTCCTGCTTCACCTTCCAGATAGCTGGATTATAGTCATGAGACCTGGACCTGGTAGGTAGTTCAGGTGCTCAATACTCTTGACTGGAGCAGGCTTTCTTAGAGTCTTCGAATAGATTTTGATTGACAGAGGCAGAATCTAGATTTCTAGGGGTTAAGGAGTGAATGCATATTGAGAAAATGGAGAGTGAGGATAGACAGTTTGCTGAAATGTAAAAGGAACCTGAGTTCAAGAAATGAAATATAGTTTGTAAGTTTGGGAGAGACTTGTGAAGAAAAATCACAGGTGGGGCTTGAAAGAAAAACAAATGCACTCTCAGAAATTCAAGTACCTTGATTACTTCAAGTCATGTACTTTATTTTCATTTTTCACTTTGGCAGACAAGTTCTTGAGATGAGTCAGGCTACTGAAGCTAATGGCCATCTGCAAAGTGCTGAGGTTACACGGTTATAGTGTGTTTGTGAGTCACAAAGAAGAAAGCTGCAAACAGAACCCTCTTGGGCACTGTCAAACTAATGTCCTGAAATCAGCTGTTTATATTCCTCTGTTCTATATCTGTCTGGTTAAATTACTTAAAGGGAAGAGTTACTTGAGCCAAGCCATGTATATTTTTAGAGGGTCTCCTTTGAATGATTGCAGATGTAATGTGAAATGAGATACATTTGGAAATTATACTGAGGTGCAGTCACTACTTTGCTAAATTAAACAATTTTCAAATATATTTTAAAACGTTGTACAGATAAAATCACTTAGTATAATATAGAATGAAAATATTTAATGAAATTGTGACATATTTCTTAGTAAGATATCTTTTCTATTTATCTTTAAAGAAAGGTTTTGAATTTATATGGTGCTGGATCAGAGCTCTTGAGATAAATGTAGCTATTAGATTTAGTTTTCCTTTAAATCTGTTACACACAAATACTTTCTTAAAAGATTTTACATAAGAAACGCAATATTGAAATGATTCTGTGTGGTTTATGTGTCTGAACTTGATATTTAAGACTAAGACTAAGATATTTTTAAAAACTTTCAAATATGAATCTATTTCAGTG
Source organism: Dolichotis patagonum (assembly GCA_004027295.1). NCBI lineage: Eukaryota > Metazoa > Chordata > Mammalia > Rodentia > Caviidae > Dolichotis > Dolichotis patagonum. The sequence goes on along the minus strand of PVJX010002509.1, from coordinate 65,270 downwards.
CATGCATGCACATACATGTATAAACTTCTCAGTCAGTTTAATTTTTCAGTACTCATCTAGATGCTACTCATTTCAGAAACTGTACTACATCAGAGCTAAAAGGATTCATTCAGGTCAAGAATTTTAACCTTGATGTCCCTGATGTTGCAAGCCACATACCTTGACCTTCAACATTACAAAGTTTCTGATATTTAAATCTCTGACATTGTGAGAAATCAAGGAATAGCTTTCATGAGATTCTCAAAATGGTATACAACCATCAAAAATTTAAGGATCACTAACATAAACTAAATGGTGCTTTTCAGAGTGTGAAAATATTCTGAGGTGTGGAGATTAAGTGGGTTGGCCAAGAAAACTGATGCTAGATATATAAGACTTAAGATCTTGGTTTCTCAAATTTTGTCTGGTTCCCCTTTAACCACTCCAGTAGAAATAAAAGATTTTCAGAAGCCAGTTCCCATCAGTTGTTTAATGATTGCCGATCCCTTTAGACATAGCAACCTTAAAGAAATGTTTGTCTCGATAGCATAGTGGACCTTTTAATGGGAATGTGGCATATAAAATAACACACACAGAAGGGCTCCTGAAAGCTAACCAGCGTGTTTATTTTCCCTTATTTGTGTGTTACTTGTTCTCCTACTCTTTTAATATCACCTTTCTTTTTTATTTTATCTAATCATGGCCTTTTGTTAATTTGATTTGAATAATCCAGTCTTTTAATCTTTCATTCTCATTCATTCTTTTACTTATCCATTCATGTATTCATCGATTCATTCATGCATGCATGCACTCATACATTCATTCAACAGATACTGAATGTCTGCTTATAGCAGGTGTCTTCCTGGCTGTTAGTAATAGAATTGTGAGAAAAACCAAAACCACTATCTTTCTCTTGACATTTCCCTCCTTTGTTGAAGTTTGACATCTTAGATATTAATCAAACATTTACTAAGATACGTGAAAACACACTGGAAAACGTAATGAAAGAAACATACAATGTCCTGTGAGAGCAGCTACTGGGAGCACCACATCCGATTGGGTTTCCCTGGGAGGTGTTTTGGTTGAGGAAGTTCAGTGTTTGGGACAGCCAGGCTCACTGCAGAGGACCACGTTTTTTTAAAGGGGTCTCAAAGAAGACCTGTGTAGTTGAACTGGGGAACACAAGAGGAAGATATAAAAGAGGAAGCTTGGAGTAGGAGTCATGGGTTAGCTAGGTCATGTGCCAGCCCGAGGCCATGGTAAGATACTGATCTTGAGAAGAACAGAAGGCCTTTGAAGGATTTTAAGCAGGAAGATATAGGTCATTTTCTGCTCTTTGGCTATTAAGAATAATGATGCTATGAATATTTTTGTACCATTTAGGTACATTCTGGTTTTTTTTTTTCTCCTCTGAGGACACGTCTTTATTTCTCTTGAGCATATATTTGGGAATGGAATTGCTGAGTCATATTGGGGCTGTGTGACTTATCTGCTGACAGACTGCCTGTTTTCTAGTTTGACTATACCATTTTTTTATTCCCATCCGTAGTGTTTGAGTGTTTCATTTCCTCCACATCTTTGCCAATACTTGGTATTTTGTTTCAATTACAGATGACTGCCTTAGAGGGTATAAAGTGGTATCCTTTTACTAGCAAGGCTTGTAAGCCTGGTATTTAGGGTTCACTAGGCTGTATTTTTTTGTTTATTTAGTTTTAATAAACTACTTATTACTCAATAAATATGCCCTCTCCTTTCTCAGGTTCCTTATTTTTATTTCTCTATCTTTGGTATTCATTTGTGGTTTATAAAAACTCTGTCTAACTTTTGTAATATTTAAAGACTTAAGCTCAAATTCTTCTCTTCCCTTTTATCCTAAGTTGATATTTATTTGACCTATGAAAAGAGCAGTTGCAAATGGTTTAACGTAACACATTCCTTTGTTTCCTTAGCTATAATTACTACCATTTCCTGAAAGTTTTTTCTCCTATCACTTGCTTGTACCTCTCATAGTGTTATTGATGTGCTTATATGATGTAATGTTTCCTGTTGGAAAGACATTTTAGAGATAGAGGCTATTTCCAGTTCAGACATGGTAACCATTAAGAATTTTAAAGAATGTATGTACTAGATGATAAATCAATGTAAACAATAACGAATCAATATAAATAATTTATAGATATTCTATAATGTATTTATATTTGAATAAAAGTTTGAGTGGGCAACAGGACTCATTGGCAGTAGAAGTTTTAATAAATAATAGGATAATAAATAAAATGTCTAAAATTGGTCCTTAAAGCTCCCATTTTTCAAACATACTGTTTTTGTATTTTGTAGTGCCTCTACTTCTCATTCAGAGAATTCAGTGCACACAAAATCAGCTTCTGTAATATCATCAGATTCCATTTCGACTTCTGCAGACAACTTTTCTCCTGATTTGAGGGTATGTATACCATTTTAAAGTTCTGGTGAAGTTCTTTCTGTTAGCTATTATGGCCAACACTATTAAGATAGTCTTTTAATTAAACAAGAGGTATTGATGGTGTATTCACAGAGTCTCAGCCTTTATAAAATATACCAGGCCAGTTTGAAATGTTTACTTACTTATAAAACAAAAGTATGTAATTCATTCTTTAAGTTGATACTTTTAAATTAGTTCTTTGCCAAATGCTAATTAATGACTTTCTTTGTGGTATACAGTATTTTTATGATTCACTCAATAATAATGGCTAGTAAAATGCTGACATTTATTGAATACTTACTGTGGACCAGTCACTGTTCCAAGTGCTATGCAGGAATTATCTCTTGTAACACTTTGACCAATTGTGTCACTTTTCTACATGTGATAGTAGCTCATAGATTAAGTAAGGTCTCATAGGTAATAAATTGTATGGCCAGTGTTTCTGGCCTATACAGACTAATTCTGAAGCTAAAACACTGTGGTACTATATGATAGTTCCTACACCTATTATAATGTGTAAGTATTGTGTTTATTAAAGGTCTCATTTGTATGACACTAACCACATAGAGATATACCACAGTACATTTATGGATTCATCAGGTTTTTCTCTAACTACTTACTATAAATGATGGAAATATGAAATTCACATGTGGTGCTAACCTTTTACCTGACTCAGAATCTTTTAATTATTATTATTTTTTTAACAGTAAAAAGATATAAGATATATAAGATATATATATAAGATATATATAAGATATATAAGAAACATTTTGTGAAATTTTATAAAAGATTACATTATGACAAGCTTTTTAATGTTGCTAGAAATTATAAATGTTTATCTTTATAATCTTGATAATCTGTGCTAATTAAGATGGCTTTACAGTATCATTAGCTGTTATCTGGAAGCATAACATGCATTTAGTACAGTGGTCATTCTTAATATTAGTAGCAGTTTCTCAGACTTGTGTTTTGATGGCTCAGTCAGTTTTGAAGATTGAGTACTGGCCAGACTCATTATAGAATGTCTGAAGTTTTACTCAGTAAACTGGGCTCATGTGTTTTGGGGAAGAAAACCATAGAAGCAAAGTGCCGTTTTCATCACATTATATCCAGGGCACATACTGTTAGCATAATCTGTCACTGTTGATGTTAACCTTGATCACTTAGTTGAGATGGTCTTAGGTTTATTCTCTGTAAAATACTATCCTTCTATCATTGTGTACTATTCTTCAGAAAGAATTTGCTACCCTCCAGCCACTCTCACATAGTTATTTTCTACCTCCTTGAAGGTAGACTATCTACACCATTTGGGAATTCTTCTGCATGGGAGATTGTTTCTCTGTCCTCATTTATTGATGAATTCAGTCATTTGTTTCATTATGGACTAGTGAACATTTGTGTAATTTTGTTGTTGCTGCTGTTGTTATGATGTAAAACAACTTCATTCCACAAACTGTTCCAGCTCCAAACCTGGAGATCTTTTGGGAAATCTTTTGTTTCCTGTTGACAGCATCCCCTCATTGTCATGGGTTGTTTTTCTTTAAGCAGTTCTTGACATTCTTTCACTATAAGGTGCTCCTTGTGTGTATTTCCTGGTGCAGTTCTAAATCATCATTCATTTTCCCAAGGAATTCTGTTTCACTTTTTTGGAGAATGCTACTAGAAATCAAGAGTATTTAGTATATATACCTTTAACAACCACACTGTGGTAGTGCTTTAGTTGATTTTTAGTGAAATAAACTGTAGACAGCTTTGTGCTGCATTTTAATGGACTGTGGTGTGCCTCTACGTGTAGCCATTTCAAAAGGCATCATTTATTCCTACAGGTGATGTGAATTTGGTTAACCTCCAGGCTTTACATGTTCCACATAGTCTGGTCGCTTATCGTTTATCCCTGTCCTGAGCACTAGCATTTTATAAACTCTATTAGTAACAGTTTCTATATACAAGTACAGAGGTCATAATGCATTTGAAGAATGAATCTAATTTCATTAAGAATATTAAATTGCATAATTTTGTTTTTGTTTTGCTACTGATACTGTACAATGATGCCTACTTGAAAAGAATAGTAACTTAGCAGCTAAATGTGAAAAATTTTTCTGTTAAGGATTTCATGCTCAGAAAACATGTTCATACAAGCTTTCTCTCTGCATCAGTAAAGCAGAATGAAAAATTGGTGTGTAAAACTAATATAGCTCTCTTGAACTTTCACTTATTTAAGTGAAATTCTACTTGTATTACTTTTTTCGCCTGTTGATTATGAAAGTATGGTCTTACACAGAGATATTCCAATACACGTATTTTGGAAAAATTGAACACAAATCCAAACGTTGTAATATCACCTCTTCTTTTCTCAGTGATAAAATTAATGTGTTTTCTCTTTGCGTCATTTAATCTTCACTTGGCAGTAGTTCTTCTTTAGTTTCAGTTTTAAAACTTAAAAAGTATACTTTTTAATAAAGCAAAAATTTTAAAATATACTTATAATTTTTAAAATTAGACTTTTTCAAGTTAGAACATAGTTTTGACTTTTCCATCAACTAGCATTAATTTACAAACCTAGGAATCTGTGTCTGGTTTAGTTGTACACTGGAGAATATATCTCACAAAATACAGGACTTTAAAGTTCAAATGTATAGCTTCACATACTTGTTAGCTGTAATTTGATGGCACCGGGTTTTAATTAAAATGTGTTTCTCAAATAATGGTGATTGCAAGATGTCTACCATTGGGAATTAAATGTCAAAATGGAATTATATTTTATAACCTTTATATCTCTTCGACATTTTATATACATACATACGGTAAATACCATAATATTTTGGTTTCTTAATTGTCTGCCTTGCCTTGAAAAATTTATAGGCTTCAATGAGGCAAATGCGGTTATCTCCTTAAAATTTGTGTTCTGCGTTTTTTTTTTGTGAACTAAAGGATAGATATAATTGTATTATTTCTTACCTAGATTGTGTCCATATAATGTGATAGTAATATATCCTGAAAATATGCACATCTCTTCAGAATGAGTTAAATCTCACAGTGTCCTAGACGCCAAGTAGACAGTGAGCAGTGTCTGTCATAATGATCATTTTAATAGCTAGATAGGAAATGATAGAAGTTAACATTTATGATTAATACCACCACTTCTTATATGAACATCAAGCCTTAAGAAACTGGGTATTGAAAAAACAACTTTAGCTTAATTAAAAATATTAATAAAAACTCTACCATAAGCTTCATATTTAATGGTGAAATATTAGAAGTATGTCTTTGAAACACAGGGACATGATGATCACTGTCACAACTTTTAGCTTTGTACTAGAAGCCTTAGCTGGTAAAATAAGAATTTCATACAATAGAGAAGACAAGAAAGAAATAAAAATTTTGTTACTTACAGATGATTATCTGCATGAAAATCTGTATGCAGACTACCAGAACTAACTAGGTAATTCACTACTGCTGGATGAAGTAAAACTGTTAAAAAAATGCCTTCATAAAAATATGTAGAAATTATAATTTTAAAGAGTACAGTTAGAACAACAAAGCAGTATTGCTCAGGAATAAGTGAAATAAAAAGTACATTAACATTTATAGAGAAATTTTAAAACTTTATTATTGAAACTATAAAAGAATATCTGAACATAAATGAATATATTAAATAGCCTGGGGATATCAAATATTTCTGTATATTGTTAATTGAATACAATTTCAAATAAAATACAGAAGTTTTGTGAACTTGCATAGGTTTTTTTCTTCACTGTTGGTCGTTTGTTATGCTTGTTAACTTAATGTGATCCATTTGTTGATAAGAATTCTTTTGCCACCACTAACAGAAAAAACAAACCAAAAAACAAAAGCAAAATTAAAAAAAAAAAAAAAGAAAAGGAAAAACTTCTGTGTGATTTCAAATGCGGTTTTCTTCTGGGAATTTACAATTTAGGGATAACACCCAAGTCAAGACATGTGCCTGCTCAGGTTGGGAGATAATGAGGGTAGTTAGGCCCCAGTTCCCTGCTGGATACAGGTGCAGTAGACATGAGGTAATTTAGGGCTAGATCACCAGTGCTGTAACTTTGAAATCCAGAGTAATCTAAGGCCTCTGGCCTTTGGGGCATATCTCTGAACTTCAGCTTAACCACTTCATGGGGGCTCTTTCTAGCCTGACCATGGTCCCTGAAGATAACTGGCCTCTGTGGCTGGCTGACACCCAGTCACTGTGGGAACCTAATACTGGAAGCCCTGAAATCAAGCTTATCAGGGCTGCTCTAAGTCCCGGGTTCAAGTAGTCATCCCTTCTCCGGACTAGTACCTGATCAGGCATGCTCTCCAGGGCGGGTATGCTGGGCACTTGGGCTGGAGTCACCAACTGTTGCCTGTCAAAGGACTCGTTTGGGAACAGAATCCCATGCTTTCCCTGCAGCTTAGAGCACCTGCTGGTTAGTTTACCTGCTGTGTTTCTCCCCAAAGTCCTTGGAATCTTCAGTTTTTACTTTGTCTCTGCAGATTTGATCTTCCTTTCATGCAAACTGGGAGCCAGGAGGTGGGGAGGAAGTGCACATTGTTTCTTTCCTTCTCCAGATTGTATTCAATTTCTCTGTAGGTTTTGATTTTCCTGTCAGATTTTTCCTGGTTCTTGGGAATCTACTACCATCTTCTTTTCTCTTCCCCATTTTTTTTCTTGAAAATGTTATTATTTTCAAGTGTCTGAATTCTGAATCTTGGAGAGGCAGAGTTTTTGTTGCTTACCATTCCACAATTTTCCTGGAAGTACATTTGTAGATACTATTACAGATATTTTTAATCCCCTTAATAAGGTAAAAGCTTTCAGTGTGTTAAAAGTTTTAATAAATAGTACCAGGTAATTGTAAAAGAAAAAAATATATATATATAATATGTGTATATTATATATATTATTTATATATGAGAATAAAATCAAACCAAACAAAACAATAAAGCCAATCAGAACAGAACAATGAAAGCAATACAGGAATTCAAAACAAAATAATAGGAAATCAACAATGGGTATCATAATGTCTCTTGTTTTCTTCAAAATAGCTGTCCATATAGAGATTATTTTGTTATTTGTTTTAAAAATTTCTTTTTCTTCTTACTGTTTATGGCTACAATTTAGATATACATGATGATCACATTCATCATAGGGAATTTGTACCTGTACATGATATATCCTGATTCTTTTTTTTTCCAATCCCCTCCTCCATTGAACCTCTCTTCCCTTCCTTTGTTTCCATTTTGTCCTCCTTGTACCATTTTGTTCTTTTACTATCTCTCCCCGCCCCAGTTCCCCTTTCTTTTGAACAACTTCTTTTTATTTCACAATATCTTTTATACACTTTGGTCCTCATTCATGCTTTTGGTATCTCACATGAGAAAAACAATACAATATTTAAATGTGTGTTTGATTTATTTTACTTAAGAGTATGATCTCAAGGTGCATCCATTTACCCAGAAATGTCTTGAGTTTATCCTTCATGAATGAGTAGTACTCTACTGTATAAAAAGACTACATCTCTTTATATTGTTTCTTTTTTGAACACGTATTTTTTTATCCAGTTCTCAATTGATGGGCATTTGAGTTGTTTTCAAGATTTGGCTATTACAAACTGTTCTGCTATATAAACTGTTCTGTTATATAAACGTGCATATAGCACTATGGTATGTTTTTAATTCTGGGAAGATACCCAGAAGGGGAAAAGCTGGGTCAAATGCAACCTCTAATCCTAGCTTCTGAGGAACCTTCACACCGATTTCCATAGTGGTTCTACCAGTCTACTCCCATCAAAAGTGGAAAAGGGTTCCTTTTCCCCCACATCTCTGCCTGCATTTGTTATTGGTTGATTTCTTGATAATAGCCAGTTTTTCTGGAGTGAGATGGAATGTCAGCATTGTTTTAAATTGCATCTCTTGAATGACTGTGATTTTGAACATTTTTAAATATATTTAGTTGCCGTGGGTATTCATCTTAGAAGTGCATAGTCATCTCAGATACTAATTTTTGGATTGCGTCTTTGAATTGGGGGGTCTGATTTTTTTTTTCAAAGTTCTTTATATGTTCTAAATAGAAGCCCTTCGTCTGAGGGACAGATGGCTAAAATTTTTTTCCCCACTATATGGGTTGTCTTTTCACTCTATTATAAATTTCTTTGGACATGCAAACGCTTTTTAATAGGAAGAGATCCCAGTTGTTGATTGTAGTATTTTCCTTGCAAACAGGATTTTGTTCATGAATTCTTTGACTGTACCATTGTCTTGAGAAGTTCTACCTATTCTGTCTTCCAGAAGATTTAGTGTTCTTGTTTTAATATTTAGATCTTTGATCCATTTCAGTTTTAGTTTAGTGCATGGTGAGAGACATGGATCTAGTTTTAGTCTTTGGCATGTGGAAAACCAGTTTTTCCAGTACCATTTATTAAAGGAGGTGTCTTTTTTCCAGTGCATATGCTTGGCTCCTTTGTTAAAGATAAGATGGCTAAGCATATTTCTCATTGTTTTTGCAGCTTCTCATCTGTTGCATTGATCCTTAGGTCTGCTTTTTTGTCAGTATCATGCTGTTTTTATCACAGTAGCTCTGTATAATTTCAAGTCAGGGGTTATGATGCCCCAGTCTTGCCTTTGTTGCTGAGAATTCTTCTGCTATTTTAAGTCTCTTCTCATTCCAATGAATTTTAGGAATGTTTTCTCTAGTTCTGGGAGGTATGCTATAGGTATTTTAATTGGGATGGCAATAAATTGGTATAACAATTTTGGGAGTATGACCATTTTCACTATGTTGGTTCTTCCTATTTGTGAGCAAGGGATATTGTCCCATTTTCTTCTAATACCCTTTTTGATCTCCTTTTTTCAGAGTACTGTAATTTTCAATATAAAGATATTTTACTTCCTTTGTTAAACTAATTTCCAGATATTTCATTTTTTCAGATGCTATTGCGAGGAGTATGGTTTCCTTAATTTCTCTCTCAGTGAATTTGTTGTTTGTATACAGGAATGCAGTTGATTTTTTAGTATTGACTTTATATCCAGCTATATCACTGAATTTTGTCATTAAATATACAAGTCTTGTAGTGAAATTTTTGGGGTCTTCTATGTAGAGTAGTGTGTCATACGTAAATAATGATAATGTAACTTTTTCCTTTCCTATCCTTATTCCTTTTATTTCTCTCTTTAATTGCTCTGGTTACTATTTCCAGAACTGTTGAATAGGAATGGTGATAGCGGATATCCTTGCCTTGTTCCTGATTTTAAAATGAATGCTTATAGTTTTTGTTCTTTTAGTATGATGTTGGCTGTTGGTTTGTCACAGATGGTTTTTATCAAATTGAGACAAAGATGACCATCTGTTCCAATTTTTTGTAGAGTTTTTATCATGCATGGGTATTGGAGTTTGTTAGAAGCTTTTTCTGCATGTATTGAGATGATCATTTGATTTTGGTCTTTGACTTTGTTGTTATAGTCTATTGTGTTTATTGATTTTTGTATGTTGAACCACTGGTAGAAATCTTGAAGACATAGGGTATCATGGTTTATGTCGATGGCCCCCAAGCCTCATGTATTTGCATTTTGCATTTGTGATTGGTTCATTGTCTAGTGCTTGGATTGGTGGTGTCAGTGCTATACCCTCCTAGGGGGTGGAGCCAGGATGTGATGTAATGGCAGGAAGAAGGGGTGTCTCTCTCCTGCCGGTTTCCACCTTACTGTTTGCAGCCACCATGAACTGCAGCCCGCCATGCCACCCTGCCTTGGAGCCAACTGAGTATGGACTGAAACCTCCAAAAACTGTAAAAAATAGATCTTTCCTTTCCCAACTTTGGGCATCAGGTATCTTGTCTCAGCGATGAGTAAAAAGTAACTAAGACGTAGGGTTAGGCAGAGAATTCACAAACAAAACCCAGACTGCATGGGAAACATTTCAGAGAATCAACAACTGGAACATCATCTGATTAAAAAGCTTTTGCACACCAAAATAAATAACCAGGGTTGAAAAGACAACCTACAGAGTGGGAAAAACTTTTAGCCAATTGTCCCTCAGACAGAGGATTATATCTAGAATACAGAAAGAATTGAAAAAAATCAGACCCCCCCCAATTCAAAGACTCAGTCCAAAAATGGTCATCTGAGATGAATACGCACTTCTAAGATGAAGAAATACCCATAGCAACTAAATATGTGAAAAATGTTTAATATTGCTCATTATTTGAGTGATGCAAGTTAAAACAACACAGAGATTTCATCTCACTCCAGAAAGAATGGCTATCATCAAAAATCAACCAATAACAAATGCAGGCAGGAAAAAGAACCCTTCTCCACTCTTGGTGGGAGTGAAGACTTGGCACAAACACTATGGAAATCAGTATAGCGATTCCTCAAAAGCTGGGATTAGAGGTCACATTTGACACTGGTATTTCCCTTCTGGGTATCTTCCCAGAAAAATTAAAAATATTGTATCATAGTGATATATGTGAACCAATGTTTATAGCAGCATAATTTGTAATAGCTAAATCCTAGAAACAACCCAAATGCCCATCAACAGAGGAATGGATAAAAAAAAGATGTGGTCTTTTTATGCAGTTGAGTAGTACTCAGACACAAAGAAGGATAGATATATATACTTGTGAGTTTAGTAGATAGGATGCAACTTGACACCATACTCAGAAGTGAAATACATCAGACTCACATGGCTAAACATCATATTGTTTCCCTGGTGTGAGAATCTGAAAAAGTAAATAAGGTCTACAATAGCTGTTGTCAAATGGGAAGAAATTGTTCAAAGGGAAAAAGGAACTAAGATGGCATAAAGGTGAAAGGAAGAAAGGGAAAAGGAAAAAAAATGCAGGTTAGTTACACTATTAGTGTCTCACAGTTCATTGGAAAAGAAGGTTTGTGCTAATATCTGTTGGAAACTTTTTATGCCCATCTTGTACTCTGAGTAACCACTTTAAAGATAACAATAAGCAATATTTTAACTATTCTTATTCTCCTATTAATTTGTTATGAAATTGTATTTTACTTTTTCTTTCATTAAAAAAACTATATGGAGAAACCTTAAACTCCACTGTACAATATAAAAGAATACTTAAGTGGAATAGCATATCTTATTTTAGGATAGCAAAATTCAGTATTGTTTCAGTTTTAATTCTTTCTTATTCTGTAAGATGGCTGAAATGTGACAGGTTCTCAAGTTTCTAATGACTAAAGTTTGGAAACTATCAACTTGGAGTATGAATATAAAAAGCCAGTGAAGACAGGTATTATAAATGAAGGCAAAACAGTATAAATAAGTTCCCACTTGTGCCAGGGACAGGATAGGGGAATAGAAAGGCTGTGGCTACGTAAGCAGATGGTACTAATTTGAGACAAAAAAAGTAGGAGTAAAGGGACAGGTTTGGAGGCTGTTGGAGCAATTCCAAGCAGAAGCTGACAAATACTGTATAGTAGGGCAAAGGCATGATAGATAGTAAAGGAAAGGAAAAATGTGAAAATTACTTATGTGACTGTGGTGCCTATATATTGCAGTAATGGGAGATTAAATGATTATTCTAGGTTTCAGACTTGGCAGTGGTTTACCTGACTTGCTCTTCCGTGTATATTGCTGTGCCTCTTTCTTTGTTTAGATGGAATGATCCTAAAGGTATCCTTCATCCTTTGTTCCTTTCCACTCCTTCCTTTCCTATTCTTTCTTGTGGCTTCTGGAGTCCTCTTTGTGATTGACTGTCACACCTTTCCTTCTGGTCTGGGTATCTCTCTCACCCTCTAATCTCTCATATTGTTGCTTCCTGTTTGATTGCACAAGTGTGCTGTTGTGTCATGATCTCAAATCGTAGTCAGGACTTTGTTTTTGTTTTTCTGTGATTTTTTTTTTTTTTTTTGGTGAGGGTTGTGGTACTGGGCATTAAGCTTAGGAGCACTCTACCACTGAGCTACATTTCCAGCCATTTTTTATTTTATTGAATTACTCGGCCTGGCCTCAAATTTGTGAGTCCCCTGCCTTAGCCTGTTGCGTATCTAGGATTTCAGAGATGGATTGCCATGCACAGCTTATTATCATAGTCTTAGTATAATCAGATATTTCAAGTCCAGCGGCTTTGGGCAATGTTTCACCTTGGAAAAGTTGCTTAACTTCCATGAGCGTGATGATAGCCTGCTTCGTAGAAGGCACAAGAAAGTAATTGAGGTAATACTTAGACCTGTCTATTTTCTTTTATTTGTTTTGCCAGGTAATCTATTATGAACCATCCTTCAATGCAAAGGACTGTGGTTTATTAGAGTGTTATGTCTTTCCAACGTGTTGGTTGTAAAAATCTTTTATGAAATTACTCTAGTAGACGGTTATTAGTATTTTAGTATTCTTAGTAATAAAAAAAAATCTGCAATCCTATATAATGACTCAAACTCTTAATTGCATTTTATTGGTGTTGAAATTCAGAAGTTTGTGGTTCATTGAAATGCAAAATCAAAAGGTGTGGGGTTAGTGCTTTAAACAACAAGGATAGCAAAGTGGGGCTGTACTGGGGTAAGTAGGGAATAAATGGAAGAGAGATGACCAGCATTGGAAATAAATTGGGTATGAGGGTTAAGGAAGCAGAAAATATAACTTGGCTGTTGAATGGAATACTGTTACTTTTAAAAGAAAAATTTTTTTTGGTACAGATTTTTACCGAAAGTAGAAGGAACTGACATTTATTTTATAATGTTCTTGGTGCCAGAAACTGTTAGATACTTAATATACCTGTATGTTACTTAATATACCTGTATGTTTTGAAAACAGCCTGTATTTTTTTAAAATAGGCTTTATTTTTGAACAGTTTTAGCTTTACAGAAAAACTTTCTTTAAACAATAGTGCTTTCTTTGCTAGCTGCCCCATCATATCCCCTTATTACTTACATTTTGATCATTGTAGCACATTTGTTACAATTGATAAATCAGCATCGATGCATTATTATTAATTTAAGTCCATCATTTGAGTTAGGGAACCAGCTTTGAGTTATATATTCTCTGGGTTTTGACGAAAGTATGACAGTTATCTACCATTACTGATTATGCATAATAGTTTTGGTACCCTAAAATTTTTTTGCTTCCTTCCCCTTTATTCCTGACAATCAGTAATGTTCTTTCTTTCCATATTTTAGCTTTTTCCAGAATGTAGCTGGAATCACTTGCTGTACAGCTTTTTCAGGTTAGCTTCTTCCATTTATGCTATATAGTCAGCCCTAGGAAATAAACAGCCCACTATCTGCCTCAGAGAGTAGTAGTTCATAGTAATTCCCCAGGCCTCCACATTCATTCTCACTCACCCAAAGCCACTTAGAGCTGCAAGCTCCATCAATAAGTGCCTTGGCATACCACTTACAAAACCTGTTATATCTTATTTGTACTGTAGTTTTAATGTGTTTAGATACAAATACTTGGCGTGGTGTTACAGTTGCCTAGAGTACTTAGCACAGTAATGTGCTGCGTAGGTTTGTAGCCTGGAAGAAGTAGGTATGTAGTGTAGCCCGGGTGTATCCCAGGCTACACCTTCTAGAGTTCTGTTAGTGTTTCTACGACGTTTGCACAATGATACTATTCCCTAATGACAGTTATCTTAGAACACATTCCTGTTTTTAAGTGATACATGACAGTGTGCTTTTAAGGTTCCTCTGTGTCTTTTCATGGTGTGATAACCTGTTCTTATCATCAAATTATGATAACCATTGAATTATGATGTCCTCTGTAGGGGATATAATGCAGTTTGTTTGACCATTCAGCTACTACTGGAAATTTTTATTATTTCCAAGTTTTGGCAGTTATGAGTGATTTTTGTTAAAATTTGAAAGTTTCTTTTGATTGTAGGTGTGTTAATTTCCTAGGGCTGCTATAACTGTACTACAAACTGAGTGGCTTAAAACAGCATAGATTTATTTGCTCATAGTTTTAGAAGCTTGAAATCTGAAATCAAGATATCGTCAGGGTTAGGTTCTACCAACCAAGAAGGACTGGAGAAAGAATTGGTTCTCTGCCTCTTTCCTATCTTGAGATGAAAGCCAGCAGTTCTTGGTGTTCCTTGAATGTAGATGCATCAGTCTAATCTCTACTTCCGTCTTTATATGTGGCATCTCCTTGGGTTTTCACATGGCTATCTTCTGAGAAAATTCGTCATAGTAAATTAAAGGTTGGCCCTATGTGAATATGGTCTCAGTTATGTATTCAAAAACCTCATTCCAAATGAGGTCACTTTGTAAAATATTGTCAGTTAGGACTTCCACATATCTACAATCCACAACCAAAATAATGCTTTCTTGACTATATATATATATATATATATATATATATATATATATATATATAAAGCATTATTTTGGTATATATATATATATATATAAAGCATTATTTTGGTATATATATATATATATATATATATATATATATCTCCCCTTTTTTGTTGTTATTGAATCATTGATGATGATGTAATGATGATGTAATATTGTCCAGTTTTTGCTATTGCTGTGTGTGGTTTCAGCTGAAAAACAAATTGTCCTTGAAAGTGTTATAAAAAAAAAAAGGTTTCTCTTTGCTGGAATTTGGACGTACTTAAGAATGTGTAACTAATATACTGCATCACAGATGCCAGACTTTGGCTCTACCCTGTTAGAATTTTTGTTTATATGATTTGCTTGCTCATTTTGTGGTTTGTCAGTCATACTTTGTTAAATAAAAGTAAAATATAATGAATGTAGATAATTTTTAGTATAATTATTTAGTGAGAAGTTCATTACGATTTTGTTCTCAGTTTAAATACATCAAGATAATCCAAGGGACAGTTTATAGCTTTTACAAACTTATTTTTTCCTTTTTAGTGATTATATTTAGCATTTTATCAACTGCAGAAAAAGTCTTTGCTGCTTTTCTACCATCTATTTCATGTAAAAATTTAAGTCATAAACTTGCCAGTTTCCAGATCAAGGTTTCTGAATTTCTTTTAGTAATTTTCCTAATGTGTGTGTGGGGGGGAGAGGGTAGAAGGAAAAAAGGAAGGAGAAAAGAGAGTTTAAAATCACTTGGAAAATCACTGAGCAGTTTGGAAATAATCCGGTAATAAGTGATTTAAAAATACTAGGGTTAAGGAGAAAGCAAAATCAAACTGATCGTTAGTAATATAGAATGATAAATTTGAAACTTGTCATATTTGTTTTCACAAGTAAGATTTTAATAAGATTCAGAAGCTTTCCTGGATAAAAACTAAATATTAAATGCTGTGAAGGAGCAGGTCTTAAACCATATTACTTGTTATGATAGCCAGAGCAGCTTCAGAGCCAAGCAGGAGTCTAACCTCTGATAGGAGACGGGTTAGAGAGCCAATTAGTAACATTATTTTGGCCCAGTAAAAGAAAACATCTTAAAATATTCCTGAGGACTTCCCTTCCTCTGGTGTCTGAGGATTAGATCGCATATTTTGCCCTACAGAGATTTTCATGTGAGTGCTACAATACGTAATGCATCAGTTTGACGATGCTCTTTTAGTTCCCGAAAGCCTGTTTAAGAAAGAGAGGTTCCTTATGTTTTTGGGTTACCTTTCTTGTTTTGATGTCATTTTGTTTCTGCATTGATTCTACATTTTTCTTTTAGGTCATTACTGACATATAAGATGCAGTTTTTTTCAAGTAAAAACTCACGAAATGCTTTTCATATAGTTGTTACTATTTGTTTATAAGCCTATGGTCAACATTGATCATTTTTTGTAATATAGCATATTCTTTTGTATTTTGACCACCATAGAGTAACTCAACATTTTGCTGTTTCTTTCTTAGATTTTTCATTCTGATTTTATCATATTCAGTATTATGCTTCTCCTTGACTATGCCATCTGGCTACATATGAGGCTTGTAGTGTGTTTTCTTTACATGACAGTCAAATTTAAAATCCTTATCCTCTTCCCAGTATTTTGTTTTTTATTTTTAAACATGTGTGTCCAGTTTATTTCAGTTAAGAGTATGGTCTCAAGGTATATCCATGTCTTAAGTTTATCCTTCTTTATGGCAGAGTAGTACTCCACTACACACCTGCGGCTGTAAACATAGGTGTGCATATATCACTGTGGTATGATGCTTTTAGTTCTTTCAGGAGGATACCAAGAAGGGAAATAGCTGGGTCAAATGGATTAGCTTTTTTTTTTTTTTTTAAATCTCCACACTGATTTCCACAGTGGTTGCAACCAGTATACACTTTGACCAGCAGCTAAAAAGGATTCCTTTTCCCCCATAGCCTTGCCAGCATTTGAGCATTTGTTATTGCTTGATTTCTTGTTAATAGCCATTCTTTCTGGGGTGACATGGAATCTCAGCATTGTTTTAATTTGCATCCCTTGAATGACCAGTGATGTTGAACATTTTTTCATATATTTGTTATTCATATGAGAAGACTTTGTTTCAGATGCCCATTTTTGGATTGAGTCTTTAAATTTGGGGTTTCCGATTTTTTTTTTTTTTTTGAGTTCTTTATATATTCTAGATCAGATTCCTTTATCTGAGGGACAGCTGGCAAAAATTTCTTCCAGGGTGGGTTGTCTCTTCACTCTACTGGTGGTTTCTTTTGCTGTTGTTTTCATGTTGAATCCTACTTGGTCATGGTGTATAATCTTCTTGATGATTTGCTGCATTCTGTTTGCCAGTATCTTAGGAGTATTTTTGTGTCTATGTTCATTAGGGAGATTGGCCTGTAGTTCTCCTTTTAGTTGGATCCTTTTCTGGTTTTGGTATCAGAGTAACGCTTGCTTCCAGGAATGAATTTGGGAGTATTAGTTTGAGAAATAATGGTATTAGATTCCTGATAGAATTCATCAGTGAATCCATAAGGGCCTAGGCTTTTCTTTGTTGGTAAATTTTTAATTACATCTTCAATTTCATTGACTGATACTGGGTTATTTAGAATTTTTATATCTTCTTGATTTAGCTTTGGTAATTCATATGTATCCAAGAATCTGTCCATTTCCTCTGTTTTCTGTCTTATTAGAGTATAGGTTCTTGAAGTAAGTATTGATAATCTTCTGTATTTCTGCAGGATCTGTTGTGATTTTATCCCTTTTGATTCCTTATTGCATGCATTTGAGTCTTTTCTTTCTTTTTTCTGATAGAGTTAGCTTGAAATCCACTTTGTCTGCAAATAGAATACCCCTTCTTTTTTCTAGGTCACTGTCACATGAAGTATTGTTTTCCATCCTTTGACTCACAGTCTATGAATTTCTTTTTGATTGCTACATGAAGGACATACCAGGGACTAGTAACAAGAAAACATTTTTAAATGATGTTTAGCTTTTAAACGAAGCATATAGAATATATGTATATAGCTGTTGCACTAAAGTTACTTTATAAGATAGATTTTTCACACTTTCAAAAGAAGGGATGTATTAGCACCACAAGTTTATTGAACAGAAGTTACTTTGTTTTTTGTAGTTCTTAGTTATTATCTTTAGGTGAGCATTGACCTGTCTAATCTTACTGTCTTAAACTACAGAATTATTTGATCATTAGGAAAAATTACTTTTATTATATTTGCTCTGCCCAATATAGGGGCTACTAAAAGTGGGAATATTGAGTGCCTAAAATGTGGCTGGATAGAGATGTAACATATGTATATAATTGGGATATCACAGGTTTAGTATTAGATAAAGTAAAATTTATTTTAAGTATATTTTATATGTTGAAATGGATTAAACAGTGTATTAAATCAATTCTTCCTGGTTTTTACGTTTGTAATATGTCTAATAGATTCTTAGAACTTACTTACAAAGTTTATGTTATGTTTCTGTTGAAGTATATAAGATACATAGCTCTTTGGGAGTCTCGCAGGGAAGAGGACTAGCAGGCAATTAAGAGTGGTGTGGTAGAGGGTCTTTGAGTTTGGGGGGGCTTGATGTTTTTCAGTTCTTTATATGTTCTGGATATAAGTCCTTCGTCTGAGGGGTTGCTGGCTAAAATTCTTTCCCATTCCTTGGGTTTTCTTTTCATTCTGTTGCTGATTTCTTTTGAAGTGCCAAACTTTTTAATAAGATGAGATCCCAGTTGTTGATTCTTTGAAGTACTTCTCATGCGGTTTGTGTTTTGTTCATAAATTCTTTGCCTACCCCTATGTCTCCAAGATTTCTACCAACCTTGTTTTCCAGTAGATTTAGTGTTTCTGTTTTAATATTTAGATCTTTGATCCATTTGACTTTAGTGCATGGTGATAGACATGGGTCTAGTTTCAGACCCTCTCCAACAAGGGGCATCTGAGATGAACACACATTTCTCGGATGAAGATACACAAATGGCAAATAAATACATGAAGAAATGTTCACGATCACTGGTCATCTGAGAAATGCAAATTAAAACAGCATTGAGATTTTTATCTCACTCCGGAAAGAATGGCTGCCATCAAGAAATCAACCGATAACAAATGTTGACAAAGCTGTGAAGAAAAAGGGACACTGCTCCACTGTTGGTAGGAGTGTAGACTGGTGCAGCCACTATGGAAATCAGTATGGAGATTCCTCTAAAAGCTAGGATTGGAAGTTCCATTCAATCCAGCTATTCCCCTCCTGATTATTTTCCCAGAAAAACTGAAAAGGTCAAGTCACAGTGATATATGTGTACCCATATTTATAGCAGCACAATTTATAATAGCTAAATCTTGGGAAAAACCAAAAACCCATCAACCACAGTGTGGATGAGAAGATGTTATATTTTTATACAGTCGAATACTACTCAGTTATAAAAAAGATGATCTTGAGGCCTTTATAGGTAAATGGAGGCAACTTTGGACTATCCTCATAAGGGAAATAAATCAGGTTCATATTTGTAAATATATTGTTTCTCTAGTATAAAAAATAACAAAAAAACTGAAAGAGTAATAAGATCCAAAATGTATAATAGACATGATAATGAAAGGGAAAGAAAGTACTCTAAAGGATATAACTGTATGTATGCATAAGTGTGCAAGATAGATAACCATACTACCGTTTTTTGTTAGTTCATCAAACAGAACAGTTTGTACTGTCATTGTTTGTCTACTTTTTATGTTTTGATTTTGTGACTTGAGCAACTACTTGTAAGATAACAATATGTAATTTATCAACTAGTGATTTCTTACTGTTTTGTTTTTTGAAATTCTGTATCATTTCTACCCTTTTTTCTGTTTAGCTTTTTTTCTCTAAATAAAAACAAAAAGTGGAGTGGTAAGTGAGACAGGAGCTCATGCGGAGGAGGAACCTAAGTCAGAATCAGAGGTCCTGAAAAAGGTCCCCTGTAAAGAAATGATAGTATTTAATTTTTCTCGATTTTTATCTCCTTTTGAAGACTCTTGAGTTTACTTTTTGGATGGAAAGAAATAAAGAAAAAAAGCTAAACATTAAAAAATTATTTTTGAAGTCTTTTTTCCTAGTGGTATTGATTCTCAGTTTAATGAAACAAATCAAGGTTGAGAAAGAAGGCCTGTGGCAGAAGAAGGCCTGAGTCAGTCACAGGCCTTCCTCACGGTTGAAGAAGGTGGAGTCACAGAGGCCACTACGTTTGGTTTCTCTTCACTGGCTTAGTTAAATTCATTTGCTAAGTGTGGAATGCAGACCAGTTTTAGGTCTACTAAGTTCAAGGTATCTGTAGTTAAGTCCAGATGATGATTAACATTTTGTAGTTGAATGTATGAAACTGCAGAAAGGTTTTGGCTGACAGTATAAATTGAAGTTAATTTAGGTCATAGGTCGATACGTGATCATCACAAGTTGAGTAATAATGAGGAGTCTAGGACACACCCTAGGGGAGTGAGGAAGACAAGGAAAAGAGGCTTAAAGGATTGCAGCCAAGACACTGATCTGAAGAAACAGTAAGAACACCTGCAGTAAGAACACTGTCTAAGACAGTGTCAAATGTGGCTGAGAGATTGAAAATAAGACTTGTCTTTAATAAATGTGAGAGAGCTCCTTTCCTGGGAGGGATTGGCTTAGATGATGAAGCCAGATTGCAGAAGGTTGAGGAATTAATAGGAAGTGAAAAATTGAAGACAGAAAACATTGTTTGGCAGAGCAAGAGATAGAGGGACACAGGAAGGCTTTTTATAGCTGTTGGAGGGTATGTATTTAGCAAATGACAACTTGCAGGGTGTGCGTGCATGTGCATGTGTGTATGTATTCTCTCTGTTTTAATTCCTCTAGAAAAATGTTCCTGTATTTGCATTCTTGAAATACAGTATAGCATCCTTCACAAGTTACCCAATAACAGTTGCTCAAGGTTTTTAATTTATTTAATATCTGTTAAAAAAGATTCTTTATCGACTTAATTTCCAAGCACCCTAAGCATTAAGTCTGTGTAAGGCCTTAATATTTTCCTAGTTTAGCTGCATTATGGCCCTTCAGCATGGTTTAATGGTAAAGGAATGAATGAGCTTTGGAGTCTACTGCAATTATAATTTAAATTCAAACTCTGGAATTTTAGTGATCTTGAGCCCTTTAGCCTCTGCTGAAATGAAGATATAATACCTTATTATTAGACTTTTTATGGCCCTAGTGTGAAACTATAGCTTTTTATATACATTTAAAGGTGTTTTGATGTTGAAGTAAATATTCAATAAATAAACAGCAGCTTTACATGTTACGCATGCCAGCACTAGTTTTTATAATTCGATTTAAAGTAGTATATGTCATGTATTGTAACTTTAAGGCCAAGCATACTCAGGTGAAATTTAAATGAAAAATTCGCCTTTGAATTTAAAAAAAAATATGTTTTTGTTTCTCCCCCTTAATCCAGGTCCTGAGGGAGTCTAACAAATTAGCAGAAATGGAAGAACCACCCTTGCTTCCAGGAGAAAATATTAAAGACATGGGTCTGTAATGGTATTTTTTTATTAATTTCCTTCATCCTTCTTTCTGTGCAAACTGTTCAGTGCTCTCAGTATATAAAGAACAAACTGGCTGTCAGAGGTACCTCTTGTCGGGCAGCACTTATCCCCCACAGCCTTTCAACTGTAGTGTGTGCTGTAAGGCTAGGCTTGCACTTTTTGGCAATGTTCTTTTTTTTTCTTTCTGTTTTTGAGACAGGGTCTTGGTATGCGGTTCAGGCTGGTCTTGGGCTCACTGTATAACCCAGGCTGGTCTCCAACTTGCAACAATTGGCCTGCCTCAGCCTCCAGAGTGTTGGGATTACTGGAGTGCGTTGCCACCCCCGGCTTGATAATGCTCTTAATTGGGCTACTGGGAGACCTGCACACTGAATTTTATTCTGCTTCTTTGGCTTTTTAAATTTTCTTTGAAAGTAGGTATTTTCTTTCTTTCTTTCTTTCTTTCTTTCTTTCTTTCTTTCTCTCTCTCTCTCTCTCTCTCTCTCTCTCTCTCTCTCTCTTTCTTTCTTAATTTGCTGAATTCTATGAAGGAAAGTATTATTTTATTGTTTTCATATATTGGGTTGCCTAGACAAACACATTAGATTGTCACTTTGTGTGTGTGTGCGTGTGTGTGTGTGCGCGCGTGCAATACTCGAAATCAAACTCAGGGCCTTTACACTGAAATTCATTCCCAGCCCTTTTTATTTTTTGAGACAGAGTGTTTCTCATTTGCTGGGTTGCCCAAGCTGAGCTCAAACTTGGATCCTCCTGCCTCAGCCTCCAAGCAAGCCTTCTAGGCACGCAACAATACTCCAGGCTTGTCACTTTATACAAATAGTTTGAAACACATCCACTTCTTTGCCTCTGGTGTTTTTCAACTCAAGTCAAAAGCATTGCAAAAACAAGCAATATATTTGAAAATGCCTTTGTCTGTCTACTTAGTGCTTATAGTCTGAACTGGAAACTGAAAGTGAGCATGTAGACCTCTCCTCATGCTTTTGCTTTGCTGTGGTAAATCTACAAAGTAACAGGTTTTGAAAAATAATACGTTACAAGATTGAAGTGGCTTTTAGCCAAAGTAGATAGCATCTTTCACTTACTATCGGTCATCATTTTTCAGAAGGATGTCATGTTACTTTCCCCAGCTAAATGTCATTTTCTTGTGTAAAGCTGAACAAGCCAAAGGAGTGAACCACTCTCTAAACTCTCTAAATGGGTTGTTACTAACTAATAAATGTAGTCTCTTATACTTAGTATTTTCTTCTTGCTCTTGACACATAGACATCTTTTCAGTTTTTTTTCTTACTCAGCCTTGTGTGTGTCCTAAGCCTCAATGTGTTAACTACTTACTGAGTTAGAGATATGTATATTATTATGTCATGACAGTGTGTAGCACTTGTAATTATTTGTATGTAACTGTGTGGTAGTAATTATTATGGTGTGCCATGTCATTTAGTCATCCTCAGATAATATTCTAAGGAAGATATTAGCCCCATTACAATTACATGGGAATTAAGGAGGGGATGTCAAGAGTGGAGAGAATATAGTATAAGATACTTTGGATTGAGCCAGGCTGAACACTTATCTTTGTCAGAATGTATACTTTACTTTCCAAATTCTGTAGTTTGGATTAAGTTCTTTTGCATTAGTGCTCTGTCAGCATCTGTGCTCTTCTAAAGGTTACCTGCCATTGAGAAAAATTCCCATGCCTGTGTTCCTTGAACCTTTCTGTTTTCCTTTAGCTGAACAGACTGTTTCATCTCTGCATATTTGGAGCATTTTTTCCCACTTTTTGCAAGATTTCATGCTTTCAGGTATTAATTTGCCTGTATTTATTATCTTTCTCATGGATGTGCATTTCCTGAGGTCATTTGACTGTGCCACAGAGAGACCAGATGGGTTTTTCCTCTGCGATAGCAGCGACACTGAGAGGGTCGGTAACATGATAGCATATGTGGTTTGATGACCAATAGACAGTGTTATTGCAACATTAAAATAATATAAAATGTTTTAAATTCCCTAATTTAAAATCATCTGTACAGACTTGACTGTGTGCAGAAATTAAATTTATGTTAGGATAAAGTTTGATATCTTCATGGAAAAAAATTTTGGATTTTAAATTGGTTTAATATAAATCTATGGTTCACATTTCTTAAAAGAAAGTTAAAGTCATGTTAGGAGCATCAACAGAATATCTTAGGAAATAAAGTATACTGTGGCCCGATCACCTTAGGAGTAGAAGTATTCACAGTTTGCAGCCCTTTAACCTTTAATTCAGGAAGCAGATGTTAAAGCAGGCTGTGCTGTCAGTGGCTTAACCTTGCCGTGTAAGCAATTGTAGAAAAAAGGTTTTTGGTCAGGAAAACTAATCGAAACCTTTATCTTAACATTGGCTCTGACACATTGCACAGTTTCACTTTTCTATACTCTGATTTTCCCACATAAACATACTCCTGTATTTATGAGTTGTTAAGGCCAGAGTTCTTAAATGAAAGGTACTTCTTAAGCTTGTGCTTGGTTCTCTGTGCTAGCTGTTACTGTCATTTGCTGTGGCAAGGAGCTGAGTCACCTAGAGTGTCCCTTCTATTTGGTGAAAATTGGCTTAGCATCTGTCTTGAGAGTGGCTTAGCTTTGGGGGAACGAGAGAATAATGCAGAAAGTAGTGATGACAGTGGTAACCTAGGTATGAAGCCCTTGCATGTGACAGTGCTTTCAATTTTAGAAGCATTTTCCTAAGTGTTGTCCTGTGATATTATAAGAGAAAAGGGAGTCCAAATGCATTGAAAAAAAGGGATATATCCTGAGAAGGTTTATAGGACAATAAAACTGACTTTTCTTGTACTAGCAAAAAGCTGGCTCCAGATAGAATCCAGAAATGTTTGTGGAAATGTTGAATAAAGCTTTCCTAGTTGATGTAAATATTCATAAGCATAAAAGAATATGTGCATAAGCAAGGCTGTGTATGTATATTTATATAATGATGAGTTTATTTAATTTTAAAGCTTCCTTCTAAATGACACATACATTGAAAACAGTGATTTAAAAATGTAGCTCATACTTGCACAGTCCTGAGGGAACTATTTCGAATGTTAGAAGTAACTCTTAAATAATTGGTCTCATTTCAAATTCCATACAAAGCAGTCAGTTCTTTAAAGTGATGATAAGGAGCAAAGTCAAGAAATTGCAGTATCTTACAAAATCTATTTCATGCCTCTAAGTTTTCCCAGGAGTCCCTTAAAAGGTTCTTAGGAAGTTGTTACTCCACAAAATTTGTATGCCGATTTAATGTGATAATAGTATAGTACAAATATTTTAAGGTATATTTTAAACTTGTATTGGTCTTCAGCTGCCACTTTAAAGAATATTTTGAGCTAGTGGTTGATGAGTTGTCCTGCCTAATCAATTAATGCATTTTAAAAAGTATAATTCCATATAGATTCATCATTTGTCATTAATAAAACATTACATGTAATCATTAGTCTACAGAGTTGACTGGTCAGCCATATAATATCCTCTTAACATGTCTTTAAAGGAAATTATATTTTTATATATTTGATTTCAACTATAATAATTTTCCCAGAAATGTATCAGGAGTTTCTAGTGTTATATGTCTTGAATATCATGTTTTTAAACGTATATTAACAGACAGGACAGAGGCCAAGAAAAAAGAGATGAGTGATGTAGAAACTGTGATAAGATGAACAGTGACTTCTTGATACATGTACTGTCATTCCTATTATCACCTGCCCCTCTCCACCCTTCCACTCCAGCCATCACACTTCCTTCACCCAACAGGGATAGTAATCATCTTTGTTTCCTTCCCTTGTGATAGCTCTGTACTTCTTCAGCCCTTCCCATTTATTCTACAAGTGGGCGGCTTGTGATAGGCTACTGAAGTCCTTGGAATCATTAATTCTATTGTTTTTTAAAAAAACATAAACTAAACTAGCAACCAGAATAATTTTAAAAAGATGAAGAGGCTGTTTTCAATGCACAGTATAAATGGTGAATGTTTTGCCTTTTTAGCCAAAGATGTAACTTACATATGTCCATTCACTGGTGCTGTACGAGGAACACTGACCGTCACGAATTACAGGCTGTATTTCAAAAGCATGGAGAGGGTAAGACTTGTTGGGTTAAATATTTTGTACATATGTGTGTGTTGTTTACAACGTGTTGTTTTCCTTTGATAATTTCTAATTAAGGAATTTCTCAGTAAGATTCCTTAACTTTGTGTGTGTGTGTATGTATACGTGTGTGTGTGTGTGTGTGTGTGTGTGTGTGTGTGTGTGGGGTCAGGTTCATGGGCTCACACATTATGGGCAAACACACTAACCCTGAGTTACATCCGCAGTGCTCTGATTAAGATTTCTGACTTTAACTGTGTTGTATCAGTTGCTCAGTTGGTTTTTTCTTTCCTTCTTTTAGGACCCCCCATTTGTCTTAGATGCTTCTCTTGGTGTGATAAGTAGAGTAGAAAAAATTGGTGGTGCTTCTAGTCGAGGTGAAAATTCTTATGGATTAGAAACCA
The DNA here is from genome assembly GCA_004027295.1 of Dolichotis patagonum. Taxonomy (NCBI): domain Eukaryota; kingdom Metazoa; phylum Chordata; class Mammalia; order Rodentia; family Caviidae; genus Dolichotis; species Dolichotis patagonum. The sequence continues at coordinate 39,467 of PVJX010002509.1, read as the reverse complement.
TGTGCAAGGTAAATTTTAGAATGCTACTTTACTTGGTTTGAAAAGCGGTAAATGGACCCTGTATTTGGAAACTAATTTTGGAAATAGCAACTGGATTTCATTATTAGAAATATTACTGTGGTAGAAGATAACATTTACATTTATCGCTGTCATTGATGTTTAATGTATCACTTTTCCAATCATTGTTCTACACTTTGTAGCCTAATCAGCACCCACACACCTCTCAAGTTCCAGATCATATTGCCCTTTTCTTTTGCTATTCTACCATGGCCCAAAGTAAAAGAAACATACTTATTATATCAATACTTTCTTATGATAATCTTTGACTTTTTATGAATTTAATAATAATACTGATGACATTTTTTTAAAGCTTTTTCATTGTAGTCAGGTTTGAGTGTAATAACTGTTGACTATTTGTCAAACATATTGTCTCTTGATCACTTCTCTATAGCTTAATAGCGAGTACAGTGTAGAATATAAAAAGATATAGAAGAGGTTCATTTTGAAATGTTGGTCATTTAAAATACATATTTTCAGCTGGGTGTGGCTGTGCACTCCTGTAATCTCAGCACTTGGAAGGCCGAGGCAAGAGAATCATTTGCAAATTTGAGACCACCCTGAGCTACAAAATGAGCCCAAGGCCAGACTGGACTGCATAGCAAGACCCTGTCTCAAAAAGAAGTGTCAATGAACTCAAGTATTTGTAGGGCCTCTGTTACAGCATTTTCAGAAAGCTGTATAGTTAATGAATCTGAGTATCTTCACTAGTTATAAAAGTATATACAGTGGGAAAACAAGATTTCAGCTTCAGTTCCCACACATATAGTTTAAAATAAAGTAAAGCTGGCATTGTGATTTTGGATCAGATTTATCATACAGTGTTTTATTGGGTCATACAGGTATATGGTAGTATAGTATCTCTGTGTTTCATTTTATATTATGAGATATAATAGTTCTTTTGAATTCTGCCTAGGTTAAATCATTTAAATAAAATGGATAGTCTTGAAATTATTTTAACCTCAAATTTTTTGGTGAATACTATTAAGGTATCAGTAAGCCAGAATGAGTATCTAAATTCAGCCTAATATAGGACATTACTTGAGGATAATGCTGGAAGAAAGTGCTGGTTGTGCAGTCTGACTATAGAGCCTGTGTAATATCAGACTGTTCAAAATTTTCCTGCTGGTGGCCTGTATTGAGTTCGCTAGGGTACGTAAATTTTCTGTCCTCAAAATTCTGCTTTGTCTTAGAGTGCATTGTGTTTCTTTTTATTTTTCCCACTGAATCATTTTAAATTTACCTCCCTCTAGGAGCTATTATCTATTTTTGTGTATCCCATAATCATAGATGATAAAGTTTTACAAGGTAGTTCTAAGTAATCTTTCTTACGTATCAAATAAAAAGTGAAAAAACAATGATACGCTTTGATCCTAAATCTTTTCTAGGATATTAGGAATTTACGATTTGCTCATAAACCTGAGGGGCGAACAAGAAGATCCATATTTGAGAATCTGATGAAATATGCATTTCCTGTCTCTAATAACCTGGTAACATTTTTCTTATCTTTGAAAAGTGTATTTTACAGTTACTGGTGTATAGAAACTTGACTAGGCTATCTAGAATTTCTACACAGGACATTTAACCAGTTGTATAGTTTAGACTTTATCTAATCTCTTGGGCCATTTTCTTTAAATAAGAAATAAAGAACCTGGACCAATTTATTTTTATGGTTCCTTCCAGCATTAACATTACAGAAAGCTTCATGTATTTTCCTTTATATTAAAAAGTTATTTGCTGTAGGTAGCAAGTACTGAGTTCCTACTTCGTGCTGTCAGGAAGTTTTGTGATGGTGTTAGTGCCTTCATTTGTGCTGTACCATTTCACTTTCATAGTTCACCTGTTTATTTTAAGGATGAAACTCGGCTTAGGGAAGGATGAACTGAAAGGCAAGTAGAATTTGGAATCAACATTGATTCTCCAGCTCATTTCAATTTCTTTTTTAAAAAATTCTACTGTTTCTGTTGTTATATCTATATATAAATGATGTTTTTATACACAGAATACATTAAAAAAAGCTTTTTAGCTTTTAGAAAATGTCACATAAACTTCATAGCTACTTAACTGCTCATACCGTATTATCAGACTAGTTAATTATAGCAGAAATCTTTTACATGTACAATACAATACGTTTCATTATTAGGAATTATACTTTAGAAGCTTCCAAAGATACCTAAAGGAAACGTGATCATATGTCAGCATTTTATAAATTTTGTAGGTAGGTCTTTGTGTTTTTATGTATTCATAAAAATCTGTGAAACATTATAAATTTTCAAATATAAAACAAAGGCTAGAACAATATAAATATAAAAAGGAATAAATACAAAAACTCTTGCAGATAAGTGAGCACTTTGGGTGTAAGAATATATTCTGATTCATTGCTTTCTTCAAGTGTCTTTTAGTTGTTAATTCTGTTTGCTGTTTTGTAGCCTCTTTTTGCTTTTGAATACAAAGAAATATTTCCGGAAAATGGATGGAAGCTATATGACCCTCTTTTAGAGTATAGAAGGCAGGTATGTATTTCTTTTTGTTTCAAGGTTTATAATCTATTACAAAAAGGCTTTATGAGTAGAAGTAAATAGGTTTTTAGGTTTTCTTTTGTTGTTTTTAAATAAATGCTAATGCTGATCATCTGTCTTGTCTTCCTTTCATTTTCTTGAAAGTACCAGAGTACACCAGTGATCTTTTGTCAGTCTTTACTTAAAAGTTTACAAACATTAGTTTGTTTCAAAATTATTTTAATAGTGCAAAAGATAAAAACAAGATAAATACATGTGTATATAAACTTAACATTCTTAAGTAACATTTAACATGCATTCAGATTATTCTGTTTTGGAAATCTTACAATTCTGAAATGATTCTTAATCATTTTATTTCTTTTATAATTCAGCTCAATATAAAATTTTTCACAGAAAATGTAATATATGTTCTATTTTGTGCAGTTGGTAGCTTTGATTTACTTTGGACATAACAGTAATAAGCATGACCCCTCTAGGGCTAGAGATGTAGGTCAGTGGTAGAGCGCTTGAACAGCATGTGTGAAGCCCGTGGGTTCTACGCCTAGAACCACCCACACACACACACATAGAATTACACCTGTGTATTTTGTCGTGACTCCGTCACATCTTTTAAGTTGTTTTACATGAATTTATTTATTGATTGATTGATTGATTTTTTATGCTGGGAATCAAACTCAGGACCTTGCACTTGCTAGGCAGGTGCTGTGCTTCTGAGCTATATCCCTGGCCCCTCAGTTGTTTTATATGGAAATCAAAACTAAACTGGTATTTGTAGCCTTCACAGGTATTTTTCTACCCTACTTTGATTCATTTTAATTTGATACTTACCAGTGTCTACCTGTACCTTTATTGTTCCTGTCTTTTATGTACTGAGACTATTTGCTTTGTAATTTTTTACTAACATTAGCAGCTTCTAAAGGAATCATTTGTTATTTCTTTGGTAATTTTTTGTGCTCTCAGCGGGAAGGTGCTGTGTCTGTTCTCTTACTAATGTATCCTCAGGATATAGCTCAGTGCCTAGCGGGTAACAGACAGTACCTGTTGAATGATTGAACACACAAATGAAACTATTCTGCTCATGGTATATACTCTATAGATATTTGTCAACTAATAAAGCTCCTTGATATATTGATTTTATCTACTTAACAGTTTTATATATACATATATATACATATAAATATATATACATATATATATACACACACACACGTATGTATACCAGGATTTTTAAGCATTTCATAAATATTAATACTTTTGCCTTCACAGTAGTTCTATGCAATAGGTAGTAGTGTTACCTGCATAGCATATGAATAAACAGAAACAGGAACAAGCCCAGCCTGGGCAATACAGTGGCTTAGGAGGCCCTCTCCTATTAAAAAAAAAAAAAAATCAGAGCTGGGGAGCCCAAGTCACAGGCTCTGCATGCAGTCCGCATTACTACAAAAGAACAAACAAGCAAACAAAAAGCAATGGAAAAAGGGTATGAGTCATAGAAATTATATTTGAATAGGTAAGTTGGATTATGTTCACAGTGATCAAAGATACCTGTCAACAAAAATCTCAATATTTGTGTAAAGAAATTGACAGGTGGACATAGCACAGAGGGACTAGAACATCCCAAAATCTTAAAAGCAGCTAGAAGATAATCATAAAAAGAAAACTTAGAATAAAGAACATTTTTTAAAGGCAACAATGGAACCTAGAGGAAAATGTAATTTTATCTTCATTATATTGAAATAAAATAACTAGAAATTAGGAATTCTGGAACAATAATTATGTCTTTTAGGAATGATGGTGAAATCAAAACACAGATGGTTTTAACTATCAGAAAATTCTAAAGGATATATATATATATGATTCAACTTAAAACCAAAAGGTAACAATAGAACATTTATGTTAATCCAAAAGTTCAACAACAGGATAAAAGATAGTTAAAACAACCAGAAAAATTAATTGTCTTTAGTATTGTAAAAATGAGGAATTTAGGCAAAATTTACTGTCTGTTAGAGCAGCATTCAACATAGATGTTTGGAAAGCATATGCAGTAACTATGTTCAGAGAACAGGCATTGTTTTTAATAAGAAGGGGTATGTGAACAACCATGTACATGATAAAGAGAATTATGAGATTAGAAAGCATGGCTGTAAAACTAGAGCATTAAACTGTGATCCCAATGCTTTGTGGTCTTTGACTTAGTGAATCTGTTGCCTCCCCCCCCTTTCCTCCTATAGAGTTAGAAACTTTGAGTCAGTTAAGCTTAGGCTCCTGGTGAGAAAACTATACATAGTTAGAAGATTCAGTTTCTTTTTTGTTGACTATCTTTTATGTTTATTAAGAAAATAAAGATTACATCTTAAAATTTAAGACTAAAGGTAAAACAGTAGAGCATTCCCTTTTTTCCCACCTTTAAATTTAAAAAAATGATTAATTCTTGGACTGCAAAATTTAAAAAGTCCAAACTTGAAAAGCAGGTTATTTTTGTTGGACAGTTTTGTTCCTTATCCATCCCTATAGGCAATAATGTTACAGGTTGCTTATATATCCTCTTCAAAGATTTCATACCTTGTATACATATGTGTCTACATTATTTTTTAAGTATGCACCAGTATACAATGCATGTACTCTGTACCCTTTTTTTTCTTCCATTTAGTGTACTTTGGCGATTGTACCATCTCAGAACAAATAGAACCGCCTTTATATTTTTAAAAATTAAAATGGAATTCATGTATCATAAAATATTTAAAGTATGTAATCCACTGGTTTTTGGTATATTCATAAGATCTGTAGCCAGGGGTTGCGAGGAGAACAGTTACATACTGGATGCACAGTTTATAGTATTATTTATAATGGTCACGTGAGGAGTCAAAGAAAGTACAGGGAATCAGTCCACAACACTAAAGACATAGCAAATCCGGCTGAGGGCCTGGATCCCATGGCAGTAATGTGCATGAGTTCAGAGCCCGGGACAATGACCTATGCAAGTCTATACCACAGGTCTGTGCTGGGAAGGCCAAAGGTCAGAGGTGGCAGCTAGGAAGTCTGTGCCAGCGAGGGGAAGCATCTGTGCTAGCAGGCTAAGAGTTCTGTATGGAGCAAAGAAGTGATGCTTCAAATAAGGACCATGGGCTCCCCAAAAAGTACCACAGCCATCTTCAGTGACAGTGAGGTCCCGAGCTCCTCTGGTGATGAGAACAGCCGGGTTCAAATCAGGAAGCCAGCGTGACAAATTTCTCCTGAAGATTAAACAGCACACATCTTCCCCTTTGGAGCCAGGAAGCGATGATCAAAGTCAGGACCAGATCTCTCCAAAGTGAACCACAGCCATTCTTAACAACAAGGTCCCAACTTCCTCAGGATAACAGCCAAGTTCATATCAGGGGAGCCAGCATGACAAGCTCCTCCCGGAGAACCAAGAGCTCCAAACAGCAGCACTTGGGAGAACCCACAGCACTGTTCTTCCGCTCCAGGCCTCCTCCTTACGCTGGCAGCAGTCCTCAGGCAGCCGTCCACGCGCAGCACCACGCTGATTCAGGTCCGCTGGTGTTTAAGTTGACCACCAGTTGTCAGTCTACTATATAACTTATGCAATTTCCACACTGTAATGCTGTAACATTTAAAAGAAATCATTTTGAATTTTAATATCTCTTTCACTTAAGTGTGCTTTTGAGTCATTCATGTCACTGTGACTTCATGTTTTAGTAGTAAGTACTGCTTTATTGTTGAAGGATTACTAGCATACAAGAAGGCATTTTTTAAACTAAAAATACTCAAGTAGTTATTATGTTTGTTACATTCTAATGCTCTGCAAACATAAAGTACATTGGGGAAGGGGAGCAAATACTCTGATGTTTATCCTTGGTCTTAAATTTTAGTTTAAGCACACAGTGTATCACAACTAATGTGATTTCTCTTTTCAGAGGTTTATTGTGTGCTGCCATTAAAAAAAAATGAAAATCACATTAATTTGATAGATATATACATAATAGTATTAAAAGAAATTAGACTATATCTTTTTTGATAGAAGAAATTTTTTTGTTTGTTTTTTTGAGACATGGTTTCACTGTGTTTTCTAGGCTGTCCTTGAATTCATAGCAGTTCTTCTGTCTCAGTCTCCCAGGTGCTGAGATTACAGACTGTGCCATTGTGCATAAGTCTGCTGTATATTTAAAAAAAAAACAGACAAAATTATTAATAGCCATTTAGGTTTGGTATGTAGGAGAGTGTTTAATTTATTGTTGAATCACGTAGCAATTATGTGAAAGACACTGGAATTTGTGGAGAAGGTTAAGAAAAAAATCATGTAACCAGTCAAAATCTGTATGAAGATAATGAGCATGGTCCTCTATAGAAATACCTGATTATGAGGTGGATGTCATATATTTCAAACTTGGAAAACACTCATTCAGTCAAGTTAAACAGAACTTACTGTTAGAACTGGAATATAACTAAGGAAATGTGTAATCCCATTAATTGGATTGTAGTTTGACAGACACATTAACTAGAGGTCCACAAATTGCATGGGCAGTAGAAAAATATATGCCAAAGATCAACAGTTATTAATATCTTTAGCCCTGCCTGCAAAAGAGAGTATATGCTGATTATCCAACACGTAGTTTTTTTCTGCTTGAAAGGCAGTTCTTTAGTGGAGATAAGAGTTGTCATCTAAGTTATTGAGGACAGTAACTATTAAGTTAGTGGTTCTTATTATTCCCCTGTCACCATGACATTCGCAGTGTAACAGTGGTTATCCGGGTCTTGATTCTCAAGGATGTGGGGGAGAGAGAGAAATCTTTCTTTGGGTTGGATGCCATAGGATCTCAGATACATGCTTCATTCATACATTAATCAATTCATATAGTATGTACTCAATACTAGTAGCTAAATGGCAAAAAAAGATACATTGTTGCCTTTGTAGAGTTTACATTTGTCAGTCCAAAGTTTTATAAAAAATTCTCCAAAGAATAATATTTGAGAATAACAGAATATTACAATGGGAATACAGATGCCATAATAAACTATGGGCACACTCAAGGAGACTGAAGTAAGGGGAAGTTTTTAGGAAAAAAAAATGATGAGGATTTCATCAGATATTTTGAGTCAAGTCTCCGTAGCCACATTGAGTAATAACAAGATGATGCCAGTCCAAGGTTGAGCAGTATGGGGCTAGTGTGCTTGTAGAAGTACTTTTTCCATAAGGTTGATCACCGCAAGCCTGTGGTTCTGGCAGTCTTGTGACACTGTCAGGCAGTTATTTGTAAGAACTTTTCCTTCATAACTTTCCAACTATGCTTTCTTCCTTTGGTACAGTTGACACAAATGATTCCATTTTGGTTCTGACAACTTTCATATTTCACATTTAATGAAGGCTTCAAAAAAGTACACTAACATTGTGTATCATAAAGAGTACTCTGATAGAACATATATTTTAGTGAGAGACCATAAAACTGGAAATGGAAAGTAGTATTGTATGGGCTACAGTATTTAGTGGCAAGAAGTAAATCTGGAGGAATCAAGGTTTTGCCAGGTCCTGTGAAGGATTTTACATTCTATATGAAAAGTAAGGGTAGCTGTTAATAAGTTTTAGGCAAAGGAATGGTAATCATCTTTACATTTCAAAAGATTTTGGGGAAACCAGATCACAGAGAAAAATAATGGTGGTTTAAATTTAGGACCTGGTAGTGAGATTTGAGGTAAGGTAGCACACTTTTTTTTCTGGAGCTTTTGGAAGGAAAGTTGTAAAACTTAGCTTTTGATTGGAGGCAGGGAATATAAGAGGGAAAGGAGTTAAAGGCAGTATCCAGAATCTTGCTTGAATTCCACCTGCTTTAAATTTGTCAGTTCATTATGCTTTTTTTTTTTCTTTTTTGGGTACCAGGGATCAAACTCACGACCTCGTGCTCGCCAGGCAGGCACTTAAGCCACTGAACTAAATCCCTGGCCCACTTTTTCTTTTTAATAGCTGTAAATACTTCTTAACCCTTGGATTAAGGAAAATTTTACTTTTACTTTTAGAAATCAGACTTACGGTAGCCTTAATATATAAACTTGACAAAAGAGAGAAGGAGAGTTGTAGATTAAAAGAGTAAGTTTAAAGTAGGCTTAATTAAATGGAATAAATAGGATTTAAAGTATAGTATTAGTGAAGAACCTGACTGTGGCTAGGAAAGATACAAATTCTGTGAAGAACATTTGCCCCTGGATTACTGGAAGGAAAATTAGTCTACTCTCTTTTTAATACCCAGTGGCAACAGTATGAGAAATACCACTTCAAAGAAGAGCACATTCTACTTACTTAGATTTTTATAACAATTTAGAAATACAAGAGAGTAAGTTTTTCTTGAGTAATATAATGTATTTATGTTAGGATAGACTAGTTTTATAATTTGGCTTTGGCCAAATTACAGACCATAATACAATTTATTCATCTATAGAATGAAACTAAGAAAGTCTGATTAAAATAATGCATGTTTGTAAAAGAGCCATGTAAAAAGCCTACGTATAATAGATGCTCAGTGAACATATTTTGCACCACAGTTTGTTTTCTTTAATTCTTTTCTTTTTGGTTGATACAAGTTTTTAGGGATCATAAAATCTTAAATATTTAATTTTTTATTTTAAACCATTTAGTTAATATAATGCTTTATTTTCTATACAAGGAAGGATGGAAAATTTTAAGTGTCTAATCCTACATGTGTATTAGTGCGCTGTAAAGTAGCAGATGTTGAAGGACCACTAGAGAGTATAATTAATGATGCTGTAAAAACTTGTTTTAAGTGTTTCTCATTTGTCTTCACTTTGCCTTCTCGTTGTTCCTTGGCTTTCCTAGCGTGTTTTAGATTAGCAGATTTTAATGTAACAGCACAAAGCAGGGGTGGAAATTAATTTATGTATTTGAGTGATTGATAACTATATAGAGAAGATTCTGGTGATGCTTGGTTTTTGCCCTCTGAAATTTCTTTGTGTAGATGAATGGCAGCAGAATTGGTCATCTCATCAAACTGAGTCTGTTCTTTTTTTAAGATGGAACATTTGCAATCTTACCATTTCCTTCCATTCTCCTCTACTCTGTCTGTTTAGCATAGACTCACATTATATTAATATTTAACAAACTAATCTATTAATGTAAAATTTGGTGCCAAAATGAACAGAGATTGCCTACATTACGATGTTTCATCTTAAGTCTGGCAAACACAGGCAGACAATCACTATTCCAACAGTGGAAGAGACGTATAGTGAAGATAGGAGACTGGAATGACTGGAATGACTATTGTCCTCTTCTCTCTTAATAGTTTAGTTAATGATTTGTCATATGCTATATTTCATGTGTAGGGAATTCCAAATGAAAGCTGGAGAATAACAAAGGTAAACGAACGATACGAACTTTGTGACACATATCCTGCGCTCTTGGTTGTGCCAGCAAATATTCCTGACGAAGAATTAAAGAGAGTGGCGTCCTTCAGGTCAAGGGGCCGTATCCCAGTAAGTCCGATGTTTTAAGGAAATCTCACCAGTGCTTTTATACTCTACCTAAAGCTGAGCTTAATGAATTGGAGAATGAATGCAGATAAAAACACCCATAACAGCAAATCCTTCTGGCAATATTAGAGATTGAGTTACTTGGGATAATTAAAAGTATAAAATTTCAGAACTGGAAAATTTAAACATTAAAATAATTGCCTAGTTTTTAACATGAAAACAACTTTCCAGTGTATCATTCAATATTTATGTTATATATTCTTTAGTTATTGTCAGAAATACTCTTTTCCATGAAGTCAAGAAAGAACAATTTACAAATTAATAATGAATAACTAGATCTTGAAAGATCAGCTTAGTTTCACAAACAAAATCCATACAATCTGAAGATTTTGGAGTTTTAATGATGCAGTAATAAAACTTTTGTAGTGGAGTTTACTTAGTCCTATTTTAGTTTGTTATTTTTTTCCCTAGAAATGTTCCCAAATCAGTGACTTTCATAAATGACTATCATATTATGAGTTAGACCAGGTTTTCACATACCAGAATCAGTTTAAAAAAAAAAAAAAAGGAATGATTTTTCCCATAGGTTGGGAAAAAAAATTTCTTCCCACATTTCATGACCAGGTTTTGGATCCAGGTAGAAACCAGAGCTTTATAGAGGACTGTTTTTAAGAATTACAAACAGAGAAACATTTAAATTGTGTATTATCATTTTCCCCCTCATAAAAGGTTTTATCATGGATTCATCCTGAGAGTCAAGCCACAGTCACTCGATGTAGCCAGCCCATGGTAGGAGTAAGTGGAAAGCGAAGTAAAGAAGATGAAAAATACCTTCAAGCTATCATGGATTCCAATGCCCAATCTCACAAAATCTTTATATTTGATGCCCGACCGAGTGTTAATGCTGTTGCCAATAAGGTGAGATTGTCTTTTCAGTAATAGAGATTACAATTACAGTTTCATGAATCAGCTGAATTTGGCAGGGACCACTGTGCTCTATTAAGTAGTCAGGTTCTGCAGTGGTAAAGATGAAGATTATAATCATGGCTCCTGCCTTGTCACCCATGTGACTGTGAGTTATTTAATCTGTTCAAGACTGAAATTTGTGTGCATTGTAAAAGAATAAGCTAATGCAGATAAGCAAAAAGAAAAAAATATTTTCAAACACTCCAGTATCTATAAGCAGAAACACCATTAAACCTTACTATACTTCCATATCTGCATGTATACATATTTGAAACAAAATGGGATAATTTTAATTTACTTTTTTAAAAAAAAGTTGATACCATATATTACTGAGCCAAGAAAAATTCATCTATAATATCATTTTAAAGTGTAACTAACTAAACCTGACTGTTGTTGGATAAGTTTGGTTTTTTTTGTTTGTTATTGTGTTTTGTTATTATGAATAATATGTGGATGACCTTGCTTAGCTTGTGAGAACATTATGAGTTCGAGGCATTATTCTTTATTAAAACTGTAAATATTCTCACATAAAGGACGTTTGCGAGGAGCATGACATCCTAAATCCTAAGTTAATACTTTAGTTATAAGGCATAAAGATAAAATGAAGTAATCTGTGAGTGAAGCCCTTAGCTCACAAACTAGCACATACAAATATTCTTCCATTAATTACTTGTTCCCTTCCCTAAGCTTTAGTCCACAAATTAGAAATGAGATTTAGGATTATTTTCTAGCATGGAAGAAATGAATACAAGACAGAAAATGCCAACATAAAATGTAAGAATTCTGTTTAATGTTTTAACATTATTCCTACCCATGTATCATTATGGAATGCCCTTTATTAATATGCAAAAGTATACATCCTTGGGTGAAACATACTTTAACTGTATTGTAGCAATATTTTTATATTGTAATAAATTACCGTATGATACAGTTGTCAAGAATTAAAACTTTGGCAGCCACTAAGTCTTCCTTGAGTACCCCACCTATTATTTCACTTTCTGCTTCTGCCAGAACTAAACACTCTCATTTATGTTATAAATTGCAATAATTTTCTTGTACTTATTTATGCTTTTATTACAGAAGTATGCGCCATCAGAAGCTGTAGGTTAGCCTTATTTTTCCAAATATTGCATTTCATGTCATTGTCTGTCTTAATCTGTAGTCCTCCCCTTGTCCATCATGTATTTTTCCTTTTACCTGTGGAGGTCTCACAGCTGGATTTTACTGATTGTATCATGGTGTAGCTCACATGTCTTCTGTCTCCTAAACTGTCAGATTAGTCCAAAGCTGTTAGGATTTAGATGCAGCCACTCTGGCCAGACTGTCGGTGATACATCATGAGGCACGTGGGATGTTAGCTGCTGTTAATGCACAGCGCCTCAGGGTTTACTGGTGACTGCAAAATGATGATGTTCTAATTTTATGATTTCCTGTTTAGTTATTAGTTTTATTCTTTCTGTAAAAAGATATTTTTTCTTATCTCTAATTTGAATACTCCTTATTTAAGTTGTATAAAAAATGCTGGAGTAAACGTATGATTCTTCTTATTTGCCAGTTTTCCCAGTGATGAATTTACTTCCTGTCATCCCCTAGAGGTAACTAACTTTTTAAAATATAGTTGAGCTCATGTATTTAAACTTCACATTGTCTAATCTTTTACAGTAGTGTTTTTTCTAAGTCAAAATTTATTTCATCTTTGGCCATAGGGAGCCTTGTTAGGTTATCTAGTGGGTTCTTTAAAGTGATAGTCATCTCTGTGTGCTGTGGTTTAGGTAGGTGTCTCTCAAAAGTCCTTGTGTTTAAAACTTGGTCTGTGGCCCATGGCACTGTATAGGGAGGTGGTGAGCCCTTACGATGAGGGCCTAGTGGGAGACTTTCAGGTAACTGGGGCTGTGCCCCTCGCTCTTTTTCTTTCTTTTAGTTTCTGACCATGAATTGAGTGGTTTTGATTCCCTCTGTGTTTCTGCCATTATGTGCTGCCTTTCACATATCTAAAAAGTAGTGGTGCTGATTGTGGACTGAAACTTTCAAAACTGTGACCTGAAATACAAGTTTTCTCTTTTTAAGTGAATTATCTCAGTTATTTGTTACAGTAACAAAAAGCTGATGAGCACAGATTTTGCTGTCTGACATGACAGACTATACCCAGATTAATGGGGGAAGCTTTTATATTTTTGCCCCAGAATGGAGTAGGGATTTTTCCAAGAAGTTCTGGCTTCTGTTAGTAGTAGGAAATAGTATCTCAAATCATAACATGGTGCTAAGAATGCTCATTTTCTGCTGTTTCTATTTCTAGGTCTTTTAAAGTGAGTAGATACTTTGTATTTTGTCTCTCTCATCAGAACCTATAGCCATTACATATTCTCCCTTTCATTTACACACGTTCTTTTCTACCTGTCATTTCTGCAAGTAGCCATGTACAATAAGTCCCCAATTTACAGCTGAGTTCCCTTCTGGGAGAATGTTCGTAGGTCAGATTCATTTGTATTCAACAAAGTGAGTCCTACACAGTCCACCTGGGAAGGTTCTCAGTGCGAATGTTTGGAGACAGGGACTTACTGTGTATATTGAGCACTCTGCATCTGTTGGTTCTGCATCCAAACCGAGCCAACCTTCTGCAAATTAAAAGCTGCTTTTTAAAAAAAAATTACAGCTATACTAAATGAGTACAGACTTGTTTTGGTCATTATTCTCTAAACAATGCAGTGTAACTCTTTACATAACATTTATACAGTACTAGACATGAGGAGTAATTCAGAGGTGATTTAAAGTACACAGTGCACTGGTTTTATGTGAGTACTGTGGTATTTTTTATAAGGAACTTGGGTATGCATGGGGGGGCTTGGAACCAGTTCTCCAGAGAGGCTGAGGGAGACTGTATGTAGTTCTTGTCATAACCACTGTAGCCAGTTTTTACCTGTCCTTTTTAGACACACACACACACACACACACACACACACACACACAGCTTTATCTTTTTAACTAAAGTTTTCGTGCTCTAGTAAATATTTCAGCAAGGGTACAAGAACAATATTATCTGGGTACTGATAACAGCTTGTGTCCATTATATTTGAAAGTCAGTGTATTCAAGAGCTTTCTTGTTCCTGACACATACCTTAAGGAGGAGAAACTTATGTGGCTCACAGTGTCAGAGGATTTGGTTCATTATTGACCTCAAGGCAGAATATCCTCATGGTAGAATGACATGGCAGAGCAAAACTGCTTAGTTCATGACAGCTAGAAAGCAAAGCAGAAGGGAAGACAGCCATCAAGAGGCACATACTCCCCAGTGACCCGTCTTTACCTGGGCCCCACCATTTAACAATACTTTCCAGTTATGAGCATCAGTGGATTAACCCACAGATGAGTTTAATGCCCATATGGTCTAATCACCTTTCTAGTATTGTAATCCAGTTGAGTTGGCCATTAAGCATAACCTTTCAGTTTTGCTGGATATAAAATCTGCGGTTCACGGTTTAATTTCTTTGAACGTTGTAAAAGGCTGTCCTATGCTTGTGATTAAAATATACAGTGAATGTTATTTATTTATTTATTTATTTAGTACTGGGGATCAAACTCACGACCTTGCGCTTGCCAGGCAGGCACTTAAACTACTGAGCTAAATCCCCGTCCCAGTGAATGTTTTTTAAAAGTTCTGAAAAAACCATGTTGCCATTAATCTCTCTCAGAATACTCCCTCATGCTCTGAACACGCTTGCCCCATCATTCTTCCCACTTTCTGAAGCAGTTCTATAAGTTCTTTTTCATGGCTTTCACGAGGTGTGGTCCAAAATATGACTATTGCTATGGAGTGCCCTCCGAAGGGAAGGCAGGCTTGTGAAACTATTACAGTGTTTTCATCCACCCTGCTCACCTAATCTGGCACTGTGTAACTTTAAGCTCTTCCCTGAAACCAGAATGGTCAAGAAGGTAAATAGTTTGGATCAGTTGAGAACATCAGAGTAGCCATGGCAGCGTAGCTAAAGACATGGAAAAGAACTTCCAGAACTGCTTCAGAAAGTAGCAGGAAGGATGGAATGGGTGTGTTGGGAGTGATAGGGAGTATTTTGAGGGGCATTAATAACAATATGTCCTTTACTGTAATAATTCTTAAAATTTTTTAGTCATCCTGTTTTCTAGTCACACCTTATTATTTCATTTTCTTTTGTGTAAACTTTTAAAAACCCTGATGATAAGTATTTCTTACTCCTTAGTCACCAGATCTTTTTGCATGACTGTCCAAAGGACTTAGTCCAGTAGGGTTTTTGTTTTTGTTTTTGTTTTTTGGTCATGTTCAATATTCTGGGTGTGTATTCTCAAGTATTCTTTATTCTTGTATGCTATTTCAGTTTGTAATAAGAATCCACAAGCTTTTTAAAAATTAGTAGGCAGACATGGTGGCACACACCTATAATTCCAGCACTCTGAGAGACTGGGGCAAGAGCATTGTGACTCAGAGCTTAACCTGGGTAGCTTAATGACTAAGTAAATCCTTATCTCAAAAGTGAAAAATACTGAGGGACTGAGGATATAATGCAGTGTGGAGACCATGTTTTCAATCCCCAGTACTTGGAGGAAAAATTATAGTTAAGAATTTGTTATCATTGCTTGATTTCTTTCTCCAGGTGTTCTGGTTATTTATATGTTGGCTGTTGGCCTGTCTTCATTTGTCACTTTGTCTTTCATCTTTTTTCTTTCTAATGTCTGCAGTTATTTGTTCATTTATAAATTTAATTTATTTATTTGTCTTTTTGAGGTGGGTCTCACTATGTGGCTCGGGCTGGCCTTCAGCTGCTTTGTGGCCCAGGCTGATCCCGAACTTGCAAAGATCCACCTGCCTCAGCCACCCAAATTCTGGGATTACAGGCGTGTGCCACCATGCCTGGCTATGTCTTCAGTTTTTAAAACTTTTTTTTTTTATCAGTACCGGGGATCGAGCTCATGACTGTGCACTTGTAAGGCAGACACTTATGCCATTGAGCTAAATCCCCAGCCCAAAACCTTTTTTTTCACCAGCTATTTCTTTGAAATGCTCTTGAAATATACTATTTATATTTGAAGTAATTTTTGTTTTCTTTTATTTATAATTTGACATCCAGTTTGTTCACTTCACTTCTGAATTTTTCTACTTCTGACTTGTATTCTTGTCTGGTGTCATTTTAAAGATGTCTTTAGCTTGCCTGAAGATAGATTTCATTTTATGAGGCATTGTCTGTAGGGATTTTATGACAGCTGCTCATTTTCTTTTATTTTTGAATAGCTTGTAAGGATTTTGACCTCAGTCCTATTCTGCTACTCATTTTAGGTAAAGTTAGTTTTCCTAAGCTTTTAGAAAGATGGATGGTTTAGTTAAGAAGATGTGGGACAAGTTGGATGTGCACTGAAGTTAAAAGTGCTTACTTCACTGAGCATGTTTGTTTTTACGTAGCATTTAAAAATACGGAAGTTTGCTTTCTAGTGTTTCCTGGCTCCTTTTTGTCACATACCCTACACCCATATCTGTACCTTCCCCCGCCCCACTCCATGCGTTTATTTGGACTGGCTCTTCAGTTGCCTCTCTTGTTTCCGGCCTGCTGAGTTCTCATTTTGCTCTTAGCAGAAGGCGTCCCCAGGTGGTCAGAGCGGAGAGATTGTCAGAGTCAGACTGCTTGGCCCCTTTGCAGCAACAGTGGGCCTTTTTTACTCTTAAGCTCTTGTAAAGGACAGATCCCCTTCCTGGTTTCAGTTTTAAGACTGAGCTGCTTTCCCGTTGCTTTAGAAGAAAGCCAAAACCAAGAGAACAAATAATGAAAGATTGGATTGTTGATTTCAGGTCCATCCTGTGTCCATTGCTTTCTCCCACTTTGTACCATTCACTGGTAACAGCCAGACCTGTTGGTGGTACTCTCCACCTCCCTATATTTTGGGGTTCAGTGGAATAATTTTCATCAATCTCAGTTTTTAGTGATTTGTGTGTTTTGTGTTTTCCTGCCTACTTCACTTTTAAATTAGCTTCATGGAGATAGATTTCACTTACCATGAAATGTACTCTTGAAAGGTGTGTACTCTTCTAGTATATTCATGAAATTGAATAAGCATCACTATTGCCTGAGTCCAGAGCCTTTTTATTCTGTATTTTTGTGACAGGTTCTGTATAGTAGCAGCCATTACCATCTTTCTTAAACTCCCAACCTTTTAGATGTCACGTGTGCTGAGCTCATGTCTCCTAATACTGAGAGTGGACTTGAGAATAAAGAGATTAAGAGTAGGAAAAGGTTACTGAGAGAAAGCTTCTGAGAGACGGGAGGAGTTGAAAAAGTAGGTTTCTGTTAAGGCTTTTTGTCCAAAGATATTTTATATAGCAAAATCACAGCTTGGGTAGCTGTGGGTCAAACTACAATCCACCTGTAGGATTACAAGTATAGTTGCTTAGCTTATATTTATGTAACAGAGATGTGAGGATATAGCCAGGGTTCATAGTAGTAGCATCATTAACTTCAGCTTATCAATAACTTCTTAATATAGAACAAAAGCATTCCTGGAAAGGGACAGACATACGGGTCAGGGTGTTCTGGTCACCCTCCTATGAATCCAGTGGACTGGTCACCTTCCTATGCATCCAGTGGACTGACTGCCTAGGCTCACTAGACCAGGTGGTGCTAACTATAAGCAGATGCAGTTCGTCCCTAAAGGGAGGCTTGCAGGCCTGGTTAGGAAGTCTCCATCTTTAGACCTGGCTCTTCAAATTTGTCTCGAGTCACAATTTTGATGTCACATCTCCTCCACTGACTCCAAGGGACTGATCCCTCTCTGACTGCCTGTTAATTTCTGTCTAACTTAGCTGTCTACAGTAGGTCTTTCCACCTTCAACCTGTTCTAGTTCTTTCTTTTCAGAAGTAATCAGTGTTAGCAGATAAACTTTGAAACACTGTTAATTTTATAATTATGACAGCCTTGTGTCCAAACTATTTCCTAGACTGTATTAGAAACTTCAGTTTCTAGCCTTTTAGTAATCCATTGTTGGTTAGGATTGGTAAAATGATAAATTTTGTTTTCAAAGGTCTGAGTTATGATCAGTTAATTTTTTGTAAATACAATAACTGTTTCAGTATTTTCCTAATTTATTTCTACTAGGGCTCTGAGAAATATGAGTTCTATATATGAGTCAGGTGCTAGGATAATGTTTACAAGTACACATAAAATATGAAGTCCAGAAAAATTAGATACTGTTTTCTAGCTATAGCTTAACTTTCAAAAAAATGCCAAATCACATTCTGATCTGTAGCTAATAGATTTAAGTCTTTGAGAATAGAGACGTTGATAGTGCTGTGTGCTTTTATCCTTGTTCTGTTTAAAAGGGCTAAGGATGTAGGTAAGTAGCTGAATGCTTTACTAGCATGTGTAAGGGCTTGGAATAAGAAAGCCAAAAGCAACAAACGTGTGTAAGTGTGTATGCATACATACCCAAAACAAAAACAGAATTCTGTGGTTAAAATAGAAGTGAATCATTAGGATTACAAAAAGTTTATTTAAGATTGCAATGAAGTGAAGAAGCAGAAGTGGACCAGACAATGGACTGCACGTACAACTTTTAGTCTTCTGATTTTGGTACGAAGAGGCATCTTCCATCAGAAATTATGTTTGGGTAGGATTTGAAATATGGGCAGGGGAATTTTAGTGCTTTAAAGTGTGTAACTACTTAATACATGATAACCATTTATTTGTAACGGCCAGTGTATGCTCTTGTTCTGTAAACAACATCACGAGGTAGATTGTGGCTGTGGAGCTGCCAGAGCCACCCACAGCTGCACATGCAGGTTTTCTAGTGGCTGGTTATAAGCATCTTTCACACTTTCACATATGTCATGGGTGTCTGCAGTAATGGATTTGTATTCATTTATGATTTCCTGTGATGTGTGCCTTTCTCCAGGCAAAGGGAGGAGGTTATGAAAGTGAAGATGCTTATCAAAATGCAGAGCTAGTTTTTCTGGATATCCACAATATTCATGTTATGAGAGAGTCATTACGGAAACTCAAGGAGATTGTGTACCCAAATATTGAGGAAACTCATTGGCTGTCTAACTTAGAATCTACACACTGGCTAGAGCATATTAAGGTGGGTATATTTCTCTATTTTTAGACAAAGGCTTTCTTTGATTCTTTGTGTTGGCTCTTATAGTTGCGATGAGAATGAAGTCACCTTCTAAAAAGTGAAAAATTGGTAACTATTTTGATAATTGGAACTGTTAAATTTTGATATTTGAATGAATTGGTTTCATATATTGTGCATTTGATTCTGTTACATTTCTTTCTTTTCTATCCTGAGTTCTACTCATCCTTCAGATTCTGTTTTACATTGTCTTCTTCCATAAAGTCTTCTTAGACTGAACCTATTTGTTTCTTCTGATCTCTTCACTTTCCTTTTTCTGTTTAATCATATACTTTTCTTCATTCATCTGCTTTTCAGTATGTCAGACACCATATACTGCTATCTCATGAAGACCTACACTGAATAAATCATGTTTCTTTGATCACCTTAGAAGGCAGGGCAACTCTATTTGTATAAATATTTATTATATGCTTTCTAAAGCTACCTTTCTGCTTAGAGAAATGATGTGGAGTGTTTGAATGCAGGATACCATTTTGAATTTAGTCACTTGGAGACTACCAAGAGAACATTAATTTACTCAACATACTGTTAATGTTTGAAGCATCACGCTTAGTTGATAGAGTTACATATTTTCAGAAATGCCCTTCATTTAGTACTGTAAATTACCAAAATATAAATTAACCATATATATTACTATTAGGACATAGTGGAGAATATGGTTTTTCGTGTTAAAAAAGGAACAGACTTGTACTTTCATTAAGATCTCCAAAATTAAGAAATTTTTTTTTAAAGCAGAACTGAGTAATTAGAAGTACAGTTGCAGACTATTTTATTGTTTTTCTTCAAGAAGCTTTACAGCTTGCATATAGAGGGCTATAAACACTGCTCAGAGGCAGGTTCAAATGGCCCTCCTGTTACAGTGTACCAGTGTAAGACTTGAAGCATAAGTTGCTTTATTTGCTTCTGGAGAATCCCTGGTCATTTCACTAGCAAGTACATCCTCTCGGAAAGGCTGATTATAACAGAAACAAGTTTCCCTAGGGTGTAAGACATACTTCTGCTGGACTATTTTCTCCTCTGTCAGTTGTTACACCTCCAAGACTTACTGGTCCATTTTCTTTAGATCTCTGCTCAACTATCTTGTTTCTCACAAAAGCCTTTCCCAGCTGTTACTCAGTGCAGCCTGACAGTTGTATCAGCATTAATTGACATCCATCTGATAAATGCTGCTTATTTCTTTTTTTTTTTTTCCTCTGGCTCACCTCTCCCAAAGACAGTGCAAGCTGGTACTTTGTTTCTTTAGTGCTTTATCTCCAGCACACTGAGTGGTGCCTGCCACATAGTAAGGGCTCCCTAAATGTTTTAGAATGAAGACTGTTCCTCTGGATAATTTCCTGCTCACACGAAACTAAGCCTTTGGGTTAGTGATTCTTAAGTCTGTATATACATTCGAATGATAGGTAAGATCTTTAGAATAGTGACAGGATCATTGGAGAATGGGAACCAGGCACTTTTTTTTTTAATGCTCATAAATGATTGATGTATAGTCAAGTTTGAGATTGCTTTAGTGCATCCTGTTTCTAGAATATGCCTATGGTTACAATCAGATGAGACTATCATGAAATTTTCAACCCCACCAAATACTTCCATTCTGATTGTTAAGAATAATACAGTACAGTTACTGCAAAGAACAGGGGTATTTTTGTTTTGTGTTTATTTTGATTATATCTAAATTATTTGTTAGTCAAGACTTTTCAGAAAAGGTAAATTATTTTGGAAAGGATTTCTGCATATATATCAATGTAAAGGCAAAATTATTTTAGGTACCAGGTACATTCATGAAATCTGATGAGAATTTTCTTGCATACTGTTAAAGAAAAATAGCTTACGTTAAAGTTTACAATCTTTGGTCTGTGTTTTGTGACATAAAATCTTTAAGAGTAATAATTGCTATAGAATATTTTAAGAGATCCAGTATTACTGCTTTCACATAATGACTCTGTTAAAAATAACATTATGTGTTTTAAATAAGCCTTAAAGATAAGGCTGCAGCTGGAACAGCAATTATTTTTATTTAAACAGATGATGTTAGAATATTTGATAACTCTTTATAAATCTTTAGAACCCAATTCTTATAAGAAAAATCTTACTTTGATTTTTGACTTGTTTAGTACCTGAGGTATCCTTCATTAGAGTACTGTACTTGATTGTGCAAATTAACAGGAGTCTAAGTTTATGAGATTTTCTAGTTACAAATGCAGAATTTGTGTTTTCTACAACTTAGAAAATCTTTTTCTTCTGTGTTCAGAGTCATCCCTAATAAAGCTGTTGCTAGTAAAACTGTTTTTTTCTGCAGTACTGGGAATTGAACTTGGGAAGAAGTATTTAATGTTTTAAAAACTTAATGTGGAAAAATCTGTTTTCCAGCTTATTCTTGCAGGGGCTCTTAGGATTGCTGACAAGGTAGAGTCAGGGAAGACTTCTGTGGTAGTGCATTGCAGTGATGGTTGGGATCGCACAGCTCAGCTAACTTCCCTTGCTATGCTCATGTTAGATGGATACTATCGAACCATCCGAGGATTTGAAGTCCTTGTGGAAAAAGAGTGGCTAAGCTTTGGACATCGATTCCAACTAGTGAGTAGCAACACCTTGATCATTTATCTAGAAGGGTAATCTTGTGAGAACTTTTCTGTTTCTTTTGCAAAGTAATAGGATACCATAATGTTACTGCACTGTGGAGCTAGTTTGGGTTAGTGATTTTTAAGTTTGTGTATGCACTGAATTATAGATGAGACTTAACGTAGTGAATTAAGATGACTGGAGAATGGGACCCAGGCACATTTTTTAATGCTTGCAAATGAGTCATGCATAACCAGTTTTGCTACTGTTTCATAGTACCCTGTGGGTTAGAGATTTTTATTAACAAGGCATCTGATCCCCCTAGTCTTTTCTTGATTTCTGCCTGGAAACAGCAGTTTGATTGTTCAGGGCTGTCCACATGTATTTCCCTTCCAAAAGTAAGATTAGTATGAAGGTTATATAGTTAACAGAGCCCTTCTGGCTCTTTTGTGGGTGTGTAAAGAAACAAAAGCTTAAATATTATCCTTAAAATCACTATAGAGAGTATTGCTCAAATAGCAGTATGTGTCTACAAAAAAATCAGGCTGAAAATAACAAAGGAGAATAGCAATGAAAGTTTAACTGAGTTGTACAGCGTCTCTGTTATGCTTATAGTACTAAAACCATGTAGAGAAACTATGCAAAGTTGTATGGAAATGTTTTGAGCCAACTCTATTGTTTGGAAATTACTTTTATTATCACATTTCAGAATGGGAATCTGAGAATATATGCATTGTAGTTACTTGGACTAGCTTATCCACAAATCCAAATTATGACATAACAAAAAGGCAGAGTTTCCTGTCAAGTGATTGTTTAGTCTCGTTAGTGTCCCCGGAAATAAGAACACATTCTTCCACGAGGCTTTCTAGTTTCAGGAAGATTACATGATACAAATTTCTTCCTGATAGTGAAATGAAACTTCCTTCTCATTTTCTGCGTTCCCTTTTTAAAAATTTTTATTTATTTTTTATTTTTTGAGATAGGGCCTTGCTATGAAGTTCAGGCTGGCCCTTATGTCACTGCATAGCCCAGGCTGGCTTTGAACTCCCGGTGATGTTCCTCTCTCAGCCTCTTGAGTGCTGAGATTATCTTATACACCACCACACTCAGCTGCATTCCTTTTTGGAGACGTGAAGAACTAATTGGTTCCTTATTCCTTCAAATATTTGAAGGAAAGTTGTCAGCCTACATTGTCCATACTCTCTTGAGTTTTCAGGTTGAACATCCTTTTTTAAAAAAATTTTATTTAAAGAGAAAAAAAAACCCAACAAAACAAAAAAGAGTAGCAACAATACAGAATTCCAAGGGGGGGGGACAAAAAAACACTAAGAAATCGTTAACTTACATACTGTCATCTTTGAAATAGTTGTTCAAGTTACAAAATTAAAACACACAAAGTAGACATTCAAACAATGAGACTGTTAACAGTTCTGCTCCACGACCTAACAAAAACAGTAATATGGTCATCTATCTTACACACTTAAACATACATGCAGTTACATTCTTTAGGGCACTTTCTTTTCCTCTCTTTTTTACAGTAGCAATTACACATTTTAGGTTGTATTACTCCTACATTTCTTATTACTTTTTACACTAGAGACACAATGTGATATTTATAAATATGATTCTTATTTATTTCACTTATGAGGATAGTCTCAAGTTGTCTCCATTTCCTTATGAAGGCCTCAAGATGGTCCTTCTTTACAGCTGAGTAATAGTCCATTGTATAAAAATACCACATCTTTTTCATCCACTCTGCGGTTTATGGGCATCTTGGTTGTTTCCAAGATTTAGCTATTACAAATTGTGCTGCTATGAACATGGGTGCACATATATCACTGTGATATGAACTTTTCAGTTTTTCTGGGAAAATACCCAGGAGGGGAATAGCTGGGTTGAATGGAGCTTCCAGTCCTAGTCTTCTGAGAATTCTCCACACTGATATCCATAGTGGTTGCACCAGTCTACACTCCCACCAACAGTGGAGCAGTGTTCCTTTTTCCCTGCAGCCTCACAAACATTTGTTATCAGTTGATGTCTTGATGGCAGCTATTCTTTCCGGAGTGAGATGAAATCTCAATGTTGTTTTAATTTGCATTTCTCGAATTACCAGTGATGGTGAACATTTCTTGATGTATTTATTTACCATTTGTATATATTCAGCTGAGAACTGTGTGTTCATCTCAGTTGCCCATTTTTGGAAAGGGTCTTTGAATTTGGGGGACTTGATGTTTTTCAACTCTTTATATGTTCTGGAAATAAGTCCTTTGTCTGAGGTGTTGCTGGCTAAAATTCTTTCCCATTCTGTGGGTTTTCTTTTCACTTCATTGGTGATTTCTTTTGAAGTGCAGAAAGTTTTCAATAATATGAGATCCCAGCTGTAGATTCTCTAAAGCGTTTCGTGTGCAGTTTGCGTTTTGTTCATGAAGTATCTGCCTACACCTATGTCTCCAAGACCTCTACCTACCTTATCTTCCAGTAGATTTAGTGTTTCTGTTTTAATATTTAGATCTTTGATCCATTTAGACTTTAGTTTTGTGCATGGTGATAGGCATCAGTCTAGTTTCAGTCTTCAGCATGTGGAGAGCCAGTTTTTTCAACACCATTTATTAAAGAGGCTATCCTTCCAGTGAACATGTTTCACCCCTTTGTCAAATATCAGGTGGCTGAGTGTCTTTGTAGTTGTGTTTGTATCTTCTAATCTGTTCCATTGATCCTCAGGTCTATTTCTTTGCCAGTACCATGCTGATTTTATCACTGTAGCTTTGTAATATAGTTTTGAGTCAAGAATTGAGATGCCTCTTGCCTTACCTTTGTTCCCCAGAATTGCCTTTGTTATTCTAGGTTTCTTCTGTTTCCAAATGAATTTTAGGAGTGTTTTCTCTAGATCTGTGAGGTGATGTTAATGGTATTTTGATTGGGATTACATTAAATCTATATAACAGTTTTGGGGGTATGGCCATTTTCACAATGTTGGTTCTTCCTAGCCAAGAGCAAGGAATATCCTTCCATTTTCTAATATCCTCTTCAATCTCCTTTTTTAGTGTAGCATAATTTTCAGCATATAGATCTTTTCCACTCTTATTTAGGTTGATTCCTAAGTATTTCATTTTTTAGATATTATTGTGAAAGGCAGTATCTCCATTTTCTCTCCTGGTGAGTTTCTACTTTCTGTACAGGAATGCTATTGATTTTTGAGCTTTGACTTTGTAGCCAGCTACACTGCTGAATTTGTTTATTAACTCTAGCGGTCTTTCAATGGAATTTTTGGGTCTTCTATATAGAGTATCACATTATCTGCAAATAGTGTTTAGTTTAACTTCTTCCTTCCCTATCTTTCTTCCTTTTATTTATCTCTCTTGTCTGATTGCCCTGGCTAGTGTTTCCAGAATTATATTGAAAAGGATTGGTGAGAGTGGACATCCTTGTCTTGTTCTGGATTTTAAAGTGAAAGCTTTCAGCTTTTGTCCATTTAGTATAATATTGGCTGTTGGTTTCTCATAGATGGCCTTTATACAGTTGAGGTAGACACCATGTATTCCGAATTTCTGAAGGGTTTTTATCATGAACATGTGTTGGACTTTATCAAAAGCTTTTTCTCCCTCTATTGAGATGACCATGTGGTTTTTGTTTTTGGCTCTGTTGATATGGTGTATCATATTTATTGATTTGTGTATGTTAAACCATCCCTGCATTCCTGGAATGAACCCCACTTGGTCATGATGTATAATCTTCTTGATGATTTGCTGCATTCTATTTGCCAGTATTGTATTGAGAATCTTTGCATCAGTGTTAGTTAGTGAGATTGGCCTATAGGTCTCCTTTTTGGTTGGGTCTTTCTCTGGTTTTGGTATCAGAGTAATGCTTTCCTCCAGGAATGATTTAGGGAAGATTGCTTTCTTTTCAATTTCATTGAAGAGTGTAAGGAGTATTCAGTTTCATTGAAGAGTGTAAGGAGCAGCAAATCTTCTTGAAATTTCTTGTAGAATTCAGCCGTGAATCCATCAGGACCTGGGCTTTTCTTTGTTGGTAAGTTTTTTTATTACATTTTCAATTTCAATAGCTGATACTGAGTTATTCAAAATTGCTCTATCTTCTTGGTTGAGCTTTGTAGTTCATATGTTTCTAGAAATCTGTCCATTTCCTCTGTGTTTTCTACTCTATGTGAGTAGAGATTTTCAAAGTAGGTATTCGTGATCTTTTGTATTTCCATGGGATCTGTAGTAATTTTCCCTTTTCAGTCCTTATTGTGTGAATTTGGGTTTTTTGTTTCTTTTTCTTGATAAGGTTAGCTAGAGGTTTGTCAATTTTGTTCATTCTCTCAAAACACCTGCTTTTTGATTCATTAATTCTTCGTTTTTGTTTTTTTTTTAGTTTCAATTGCATTGATTACTGCTCTAATCTTTACTATTTCCTCTCTTGTATGAGCTTTAGATTTAACTTGCTCTTTTTCTAGAAGCTTGAGATGAAGCATTAGGTTGTTTATTTGTGCTCATTCTCTTTTCTTGATATGGCAATTTATTGCTATATATTTCCCTCGTAAGACCACTTTCATTGCATCCCACAGATTACAATATTTTGTTTCCGCATTTTCACTGAATTGTGGGTATTGCTTCATTTCTTCTTTAATTTCATTTGTCGCCCACTGGTTATTTAAAAGGTTATTATTTAATTTCCATGTATGCATGCAGGTTTTGCAATTTCTTTTGCCATTAATTTCCAATTTCAGTGCGCTATGGTCAGATATTATGCATGGGATAATTTCAATACCCTTGCATTTACTTAAGAATGTTTTATGGGATAATATATGGTCTGTTTTGGAGACTGTCCCATGCCCAGCTGAGAAGAATGTATATTGTGTTGTGTTTGGGTGGAACACTCTGTAAACATCTAGTAAATCCAATTGCTCGCAGGTATGATTCAGTTGTGTTATTTCTTTGCTGACTTTTTGTCTAGTTGATCTATATCTTTGTGACAATGGGGTGTTAAGGTTGCTGTTATAATTGTGTTCTTGTGTATTTGGTTTTTCATGTCCATTGGTATTTATTTGTCTTATATAGTTGGGTGCTTCTGTATTTTGTGCATATATATTTATAATTATTAGTTCTTCTTGAATTTTTTCAGTAACAAGTATGTAGTGACCTTTTTTTATCTCTCTTAATCATTTTAGGTTTGAAGTTCACGTTGTCTGCAAATAGAATAGCTACCCCTGCTTTTTTCTGTGTTCTTGTTGCATGGAATACTGTTTTCCATCCTTTGACTTTTAATCTATGAGTTTCTTTTTGAGTCAAATGTGTTTCTTGCATACAGCATATTGTGGGATCCTGTTTCTTGATCCATTCTGTCAACCTATTTCTTTTGATAGGTAAATTGAGACCATTTACATTTATGGGTATCACTGATATGTACTGGCTCCACTTTGCCATGTTATGTTCCAATAGTTTGCTTTCTGTTTTTCCCCTAATTGCTTATCCTACCTGGTGGTTTCTTTTTGTTCTGGGGATTGTGGTCATTTTTATCTCTGTCTAGTATGTCTTTCAACACTCTTTCTAGGGTTGGTTTGGTGGACGTGAATTTCTTCAATTGTTCTTTGTCATGGAAGTGTCTTATTTCTATATTAAATTTGAATGAAAATTTTGCTGGGTACATCAGTCTGGGTTGAAAGTTCTGTTTCTTTCAGGGCTTGAAATACCTCACTCCAAGCAAATCTTGATTTGAGGGTTTGTGCTAAAAAGTCTGCTATGATTCTAATGGGCTTTCCTTGATAGGTGACTTGTGTCTTTTCTCTAACAGCTTTTAGTATTCTGTTTTTATGTTGTATGTCTGAGATCTTAATTATGTGTCTGGATGTAGATTTATGTTGGTTGTGACTGTTTGGCATTCTATATGCCTCACTTACCTGCATATTACATTTTTTCCCCATGTTTGAGAAATTACCTCCTATTATTTCTGTGAATATTTTAGGTAATGTCGTTTATATTGACTACAGTGTCTTTACTAATGTCTATTAATCTTATATTTTGCTTTTGGCATCATCTTGAAGCTTCTGGATTGTCATTTCATGCTGCTTTTTATTTTTAAAAGTTCTATCCTTTCATGATCACTAATTGTGTTGCTGCCCTCAAGGTCCAAAATCCTGTCCTCAGCTTTATTTAAATGGTTTTGTATTCTTTGGAAAGAATTTTTTTGTTTGTTGGATGTCTCTTTCAGTTTACTTCACGAATTCTGCTTGTTTTCTATATTGTTCATTCAGGTTTCAGTTTCCCATGCTCCTATACTTTTTTCACTATTTCTTCTTTAGCAGCACTCAGCAACTCCTTTACTAAGGTTGTTACTTCTATCTTTACATGGGAGAGTATTTCTAATTTGATTTCCTCTATGGCCTCACGGAGTTTTTTTTTTAAATTTCGTTTGCTGTATTTTCAGAGATTTCTGGTGTGTTACCTTTGGAGTCCTCTAATTCAGTGTCTCCTGTACTTGCTGCTGATAGACTGGATGTTTGAGGTTGCATTCTACTTTTTTGTTTTGCCATTTTCCTCTTTCGAGTTAGTGTTTGGTCCTTCAGACCTGCTAGTGTGAACTGTTGGTAGTGTGTGTCTTGGTGTCCTACTGTAAGGTTGATGTTTGTCCAGTTGCTGGGTCCCACAATGAATAGGTGGGCCAGTCACCTGACTTCCTGCTGCAGCGCCTTTTGGTTGAGTCCTATATTCTTCCTGGGCTGACAGGCCTAGTAGTATTGATATAGGTCAACTTCTAGTTCCTGCTATTACTTTCTCTTAAGGTTATTCCAGGTCATCAAATCTCCCTGTGTTTGTGTTGGCTGAGGCTCTACTGTGTCCCTATTTTGTGTCTGTGTGTTTTGTAAGCCCTTTTGATTTTCTTCAAGTTGGGGAGCCCTTCTCGGCACACTCCTCACTCTGCCTGATGTTTTCTGTGTGTAGGAAGGGGTCACCCTCACTCTTGTCAGACTTACCAAGGTCTTACCGTTAGTTGGAGGGAGCTTTACTGGCCCTATTTACCCATCGTACACCTCTCTTTTAGGGGCATACTCCCCACACTGACTCGAGCCAGCTGAGATCTTCTGTTTTGGTGAGGCAGTCACCTAATCTCCCTTCAAGCTAGCACAGATAATCCACTGTAGTCCAGGGTTCCTCTGGGCGCAGAGTTCCACGTTTGCCCCATGCACTGGGATTCCTCAGGAGCGCACGCAGTCAGGGCCCAGGTTGGGTGCGGGCCCTGCTGGCTGCTTGGCGTTTGCTGAGCGTAGTCCGCTTAGGCCTGCTTGTGCCTCTTGTGCACTCTGGGCTGGTATCAGATGCAGGGCCTGAACATCCTTTTTGCTTAGTCTCTCTTTTGCATCCCAGTTGGACTTTGCTCATATACAGTGGTACTGAGAAGTAATCACAAGATTTTGTTTTGTTTTTTGTCTTTTTGAGACAGCATTTTGCTCTACATCTACAGTTCAGACTTGCCTTGAATCTACTTTGTATTCCAGGCTGGCCTCAAACTTGGTGATGCCTCTGCCTCAGCCTTCCAAGTGCTGGGATTACAGGCATGTACCACCATGCCTGATTTAATCATAGTTCTTAAAACAGATGATCAGGATGGTGATATGACTTGGCTTCGCTCTCTTGTTACCTCATACTTTGAGTTTGAAATTAAATATTCAAGTGGTTTTCAGCTGTGCTTCTGTTAAACAGTACTGGAAACCAGAAAACTCGTGAACAGTAATTTTCTGACTTTCAGTGTTCTCATGTGTTGCCTATGTATGTTAGTTACAGTAATAAAATAGAGTGAAAGAGGAACATTATTTTCCTAGGAAAGAGGCATGGTGAGTGAATAACATGGATGGGAATAAGCAGTGACAGTGGTAAGAGCAGAGGGAGAGGTGGATTTAGAGAACCATGCAGAGAGGATCCAGACTTTCAGAGGACTAGAGAACTCTGAGAGCATCGTTTCTAAGCAGCAATTTTCCTAGACTAGTTCAAAGACTTCCTGAAAGGTGTGTGCCTTAATTGCTGCTCTAACATTAACTCTTAGTGCCTCACAGCAGGGAATGCTAGCAATTTTTATATACAAAGAATATTTAGTCTGTCGTTTTTAACTTGAATATACTGTAATTGGCATCTTTATTATGTACCTAGGGGTTCACACTTTGCAGTTCTCTGTACAGTATACTGAAAAGATCATTTAAAACAACTCTTCAAATAGTGCTATGTTCAAACTCATAAACACTTAGGGCTGTTAAAAGTTGGTATGGATTTTTAAACTCATGAATTCCGTTGTTTCTAGTTTCCCTACAAGAGCAGTGTTTTAAGGGCCGGGCATTTGGCTCAGCAGCATGGCACCTGCCTGGCAAGTGCAAGATACTGAATTTGATCCTTCCCCCCAAACAACAAAAGCAGTATTTTGACAGTTAAAGAACACCAGTGAAAACAATATGCTTACCTGGTTAATCACGGGGTCATAATTCTCAAGTTTGGGTTTCACAATTCTGTTACCCTGTTAGCAGTTATTGATGACCCAAAATAACTATGTGGATTACATCACCATTTGCTGTATAATAATAGTTCAATTTTTTAAAATTTCCAAGTGTTTGAAAATATATTACTACTTTATTATACCAGAACTTGACAGATGGTTGTTTATTAGAGGTTAGGTAAAATGTGGCATCCAAAACCAAGATTTTTTTGTTCTTGCCCATGAGATTCCCTTGATGTTTTTATGTTGGGAAATATATTAGACGTACATGATTTTGTAACATTATTGGTTATCTGGAAAACACTGGCTGAGTTATACAGATAGCCCACACATTAATGCATTGCATAGTACAGTATCATAAAATCACATCCATTAATACCATCACTGATTTTATCAGAAGCATTTAAAGTCATTGTTGTGGGTAAGAGTTTTTTAAAAACCTTATTTTCACTCAAAAGTTTATTTATTTGGAGGGGGTATAGGGTCTCACAGTCTGATATAGTTCAGACTGGTCTTGAACTGACAGTGTAGCCCAGGGTGGCCTCAAACATGCAGTGATCCTCCTGCCTCAGCCTCCCGAGTGCTAGGATTACAGGTATGCACCAGCATGCCTGGCTTCAAAAGCTTAAATTCTACGTTAGTGATACAATTTTGCGTATTTTTAAAAAAGTGTCTGCCAGGTATTCAAGTCTTACTAACCATAGTCGATACATAAATTATTTGAAAAAATGATGTTCCACGACTGTGGCATTTCTTGCTGCTTGTTTCAGTATGCACCAGAAGCACATTGCGCATTTTCTTTGGGTGTTAAGGTCTGACGGGGTAGACTACAATTAATACCACTGTAGTTTGGTGCCACAGCTTTGCTTAATTCCTGCTAAGGCAACACAAGTTTTATCTTGCACTGCTTTTACTAAATGGCAAGACATTGGAAAAGGCAAATAAAGATTTTGTAGTGTTACAAAAATAACTTGGAAAGCCCCCAGAAGTCTGTGGAATATACTTTTAGAGTCAATCTATGCTTTGGGATATGCAGAAGGGCTCTGCCTCAATTTAAGTGTCAAACATCCTTAGGAAAAGCAGAGAAGGTAGGGTAGGTGACTGCGAGTTTGGAAGGTGAATGTCCCGTTCTCTGGAAATGAGCCCACTGTATAAATACCTGCAGGTCTCCACTGCAAACATCTGGGCTCTGGGGTGTGCTCCTTGCTCCATTACTCTTGTTAGGGTCTGATGTCATTCATTAAGCAGTGTGGTAATTCCTGTTACAATATCTCATTTCAGAAAAATGTAGCAGTTGTACGTGAAAATCTTAATAGGTATTTCTGCTTGGTAGAATTATGGTGATTTCTGCTGCCTTTGTAATGCTCTTTAAATTAAAAAGTTTTTTTTTTTTTAATTTAAAAAAATACCATACAGATACTGCTTTTGCTGGAAAAAAATTTTTTTTTTTTTTGGTACTGGGGATCGAACTCATGACCTCACGTTTGCCAAGCAGGCACTTATTGCTGAGCTAAACCCCTGGCCAAAAAAATATTTCTGTTAAAAACTGAAAAATCCTAAGTGTATTTCACTCTGTTTGCTTCAGAGAGTTGGCCATGGAGATAAGAACCATGCGGATCCAGACAGATCACCTGTTTTCCTTCAGTTTATTGATTGTGTCTGGCAAATGACAAGACAGGTAACTTATCTTACATATGTCCTTCAAGCTCAGAATTGGGAGATTTGGTCAATGATTATCCTACAGTTCATGTAAAATGGAACTTTTTAATGGAAATTCTGTTCAAGAAATAGACCAATCGTTTTTCATCACTATTAAGTTGAAGGTTATTTGGTGGTGATGGGGTAACATTAAACATTTACAGTTTGATCCATTAGCATTTCAGTGAGTGACACTGATAATCTGAGAGGCTTCCTTGTTTTGAACAGATGTTAAATTGAAGCCAAGCACGTTGCTAAGGGAGGTAAAGAAATAGGCTATATAGCTCAAGCCAAATAAAATCCTTTTCCAAATAATTTTAACTATTTTAAGAGAAAATGTGTTTGGGTAGGTACTACAGCAAGGTAAGTAACAAAGTCAGCTGTTTTAGGCATGGAGAGAACTCTGGTTTTTAGCCATATCCTAAAAGCTCTGTAATATTTGAAATATTAATACAAATGAATTTCGTCTCTTGAAAATATATTAGAGGAAACCAAAAAACACCTGGCTTGTTATCGGAGGAAAGCAGTCAGTGTTTTAAAATAAAGTGGCTAATTTGAGCCTGTTAACTACAAAATTAGTTTCTTTTGTGGAATTTAAGATACTTTATAGTGGCCTTTTAGACCTCTGGCTGTTTATCTATGATATATTCTCTTTCTGGATATAGACATACATAAAGCATATTATAGTCATATTAACAATGACCAAACCAAAAAAAAAAAACCACTTGACTATCAGTGCAGAGACTTACACAGCCATTTTTCAAAATAGGGCTGGTGTGTTTAGATTAGTCATATTCTGTTTAGCATATTACCTACCACTCACATTCCCATCGCCTCACGGAGGAAGCAATTGTTGAAAGGCCTTTCATGTTTTACCATGTAAAGGAGACAAAATATCTCTGAGTTTAGAATTTTATAAGCAATAGGAGAAATTACTGCCCTATTTCAGTTTTACTGAGGAAATGCCCATTGATACACTGTTTTGCCATGTAACAGCAATAGGTTTGCCAATAAGATGAACCAATTACAGCCTAGTCCCTCGGATTTAATGTATCAGAAAGTATGTATATTGGGCTACTAAATAAGACTGTTAACTGTGTCACAACACAGTAGATGGGATTTATTAAGTGAAGGGATAAAATGTGACTTTTATAGTCAGCTGGCTTTTTGTTTCTGCCATACACTTTCGCCTGCTTCATTCAGCTTCAGAGCCACAAAAATGACTCAGAGCCCACTAACTGCTTTTCATTGTTTGGTAGAAGCCTACCAAGTTACCAGCTTATTTTTATCCCTATTCCTGTTGCCAGCAGTTTGTGCCATTTTCCTCTATGTACACTTTCTTTTGGTATCAGGAATTGAACTCAGGGCCGTGAGCTTGCCAGGCAGGCGCGGTGCCACTAAGCTATATCCCCAGCCCGAGGACTTTTGTAAATAGTAAAACCTGAAAACAGTACTTTCTCCAATTGGCAATCCAGGTATTTATAGAATTCTTTTTGACTACCCCGTAAGTGGTGTAGTGTCAAATAGAAAGAAATCTTGGTGTAAGCTGAAATGTTGATAGTGTGGATTAAACGATTAATTTTATCTTTAAGGATCCTTTGATTAGTCCTCCAAAGTTGCATTGTGTAAAATTTGCCTGCTACCCTTGGCCCTGCTTAGGGAATGAATTTTCTCTGCTTAGAAAGATGCTGCCAAAGTAGTTTAATGTAAGAAATTGATTGGACAGGATAGTCCTTGGGAAGAGAAGTAGGTTGACTTGTAAATTATTTGCACATTAATTTTATGTATTACTCATATTTTGTGAATACAAAGTTGATATTCATAAAAGCAAGCCTATGCTTATGCTTTTGAAAGTCTAAAGAAAAATCTTACTATGGACAAATGCAAAACTTGCTTGGTGCCAAGTTTAGGCTTTAACAGATATAAAGGACACAGAACCAAAATGGACAGAATATTCACTATTATTGCACAAGAAAATAAAATTCTGGAAGAAGTAACTTCAGAAAAGTGATAATTTTTTTTAACAGAAAACTAAGTAGATAATGAACCCCAGAGCTTGAGATTCATAGTTCTGAATGTTAGACTTAATTTTAAGTACCATTACGGAAGATGGACTCATGAAAAGAATGAATATACTTGGAAAAATGTCTCAATTTTATGCATTTGTGGTGTTCCATTTCCAGTTTCCTACTGCATTTGAATTCAATGAGTACTTCCTCATTACCATTTTGGACCATCTGTACAGCTGTTTATTTGGAACATTCCTCTGTAACAGTGAACAGCAGAGAGGAAAAGAGGTAAAGAGCAAGCCCTGCACCCTGACACCTTTTCACTAGCCTCACCCTGTACTTTTCCCTCAAGAATGTACTCTGATTTCAACTAAAGTTAATTTTTGGATATTATTTTTGGTCACATTTTGTCTTATGGGCTGTGCTTTGATTACTTCTGTCATGTAGCTGGACCCGATACATTTTGAAATACCTGTCATAAGGCTGAAGGTGCCAGGTAATATGTGGGACCTCAGGATTAACAGTATTCAAAACTCTTCAAAGAAAATATTATTGGAGAACACCCCTTGAATGAGTGGGGAGCTCAAATCTCAAAGCACACAAATAAGACAGTCAGGTTTTCTAAATTGTAAAGTAACACTGTCAAAGATTCAGATACCAGATACCAGATACATACAAAAAGTGGTTCATTGCCTCTTCCTAGATATGACTGTTAAAGAGGCTGACATTAAAACCTGCTTACAAGGATGATACCTATAGTTTCCATCTTGAAAGTACACCTCCATGTTATATGAACAATTAATCATTTTCATTGGTGCCACATTCTATATCAGCTTTCACTTTTAAAAAAATTGTTAATGACCAGAGCCTAAAGAAAAAGGGTTATTTTGACCCACGGTTTCAGAGGGCTCAAACCGCGGTCTGCTGGCTCCAAGGCAGAAATGGTGTGGCGCAGGAAAGCTGCTCAACCAGCAGCAGCAAGGGAGCAATAAGAGCAAGAGCCAGAGTGCGAGATACACCTTGTAAGCTCTAGTGCCCCTGAGCAGTGAGCTGAAAGCCACACCTCTGAACACATGACGTTTGGGGACATTTTAGACTTGTACCAGAACATAGTAAAACGTAGTTTATTTCTGCTTCCTTAATGATACTACTGTGAAGATTAAATGAAGCCATACAGAATGCCAGTTCTTCTAGAGTATTAAGTACTTTGCCCCATTATAAGTGTCTGCCATTTAGTGAAAGTGTTTGCATGTGTGGAAAGCAGTAATTTATGGAGTGTCAGATAATTAAGAATAGCACTGAGAAGTCTAGTTACTGTGTGAACCTTCGTATGCATTGTATCTTGACTTGAGCACTTTTACTTACTTTGAATACCACAGATCAAGTCTTTTTGTGCACTTAATGGCCTTTAGCTTTCCAGTTGTGTAAACCCTTACCATTTAATTTGCAAACATTTTGGTCATTCCAGTTAAGTCCCCTACCTGCTAACAGTCAAACCACATTCCTTCTAGCTTTCTCTGGAGGTTTGCCTCTTATTTAAATAGAGCAATTTTACGATGTGATCTTCATGTCTGGCTTTCACTTATACTTTCTTCAGGGTTCACCTGTGTTGAAGCAGAGATCATTTCTTTTTATTGCTGAGTAATGTTCCATTATGAGTATTTTGTTTGTACACACTCATTTGATGGGCTCGTGTTTTGGCTATTAGGGATAATACTGTTTTGACCTTTTCAGCTTTATTAGGAACAGAATTGCTGGGTGACACATTAACTCTTTATGTTTAAGTCTTTGAGGACTTGTACTTTTCCAGTACCCTTTGGTTTTTAGTGTAAAATGTCCCAAGTCTATGCCTTCTTTTATGGCCATTTGAAAATGACAAAATACCTTTTTCCAAATTTCATCTAAACTATAGCTTATGTAAAATATCTTTATTTTTCCCTCTTACAGAATCTTCCTAAAAGGACTGTGTCATTGTGGTCTTACATAAATAGCCAGCTGGAAGACTTCACTAATCCTCTCTATGGAAGCTATTCCAATCATGTCCTTTATCCAGTAGCCAGCATGCGCCACCTGGAGCTTTGGGTGGGATATTATATAAGGTGGAATCCACGGATGAAACCACAGGTACAATATATGATGGGAATGTCCATTTGTGCTACTAGATCCTTTAAGACAACTGGAAACACTCTGTGCCTAATTAGAACTTTCCACTCTATACTAAATAGTTTTAACTGTGTACTAAAAAAAAAAAGCACTACATTGGGATAGTTCCTGTACCTGGTCTTTATTCAGACTTTGTATACTGGACAAATCGCTTGTTTTGTGCTTTCCTTCTTCCTGTAGGTTCACTTCTGAGAGTCATGT
Organism: Dolichotis patagonum; assembly: GCA_004027295.1. NCBI lineage: Eukaryota > Metazoa > Chordata > Mammalia > Rodentia > Caviidae > Dolichotis > Dolichotis patagonum. Next base: position 3,189 of record PVJX010002509.1, on the reverse strand, counting down.
TTTAATATGAAGCTCTAAGAAAGCTAAAGGGCCAATTAAATTCTGGTACAAAGTAACTATTATCACATATTTACTGCTTAAAACTATTAGGCTAAAAATCTGCAAATAAATGATAAGGAATCTTTTGAGTATTGGCTTTTGTTTTAATTATTTGTTACACTTTGTAAAAGTACCAGTTCTAGGAGTATCTCCAGAGTGTGTAGTCTCTGAAAAGTACTTGGGAGCACCAGAAATGTCAGGGTAAGAGCAATGGGGACAGTATCTGAACTTAATTTCTACCAGTGAGTTGAAAAGATGGGATTCATCCCAATCACCAGAAGAAGAAATTGCAACATTTAGGGAATGATGTGACCATGGGTTGGGCTGGGATTGCCAATTGAGCAATTTCATGTTTTGCTCTTATAGGAACCTATTCATAGCAGATATAAAGAACTTCTTGCTAAACGAGCAGAGCTTCAGAAAAAAGTAGAAGAACTACAGAGAGAAATCTCCAACCGCTCGACCTCATCGTCAGAGAGAGCCAGCTCTCCTGCACAGTGTGTCACTCCTGTCCAAACTGTTGTATGAATGGACTGTTAGATTAGAGGCATCATTGCTATGAACTCTTCATTACTGTGGCAGCTTTATGAGTAGAAATTCTTCTGTATTTCAATTCATCTATGAGAGAAAAAGTTCAGATGCTTTATTTTGTCTAAGATGAGTTTGTAACTATAGCAGTGTGGGTGGCTCCATTTGTAATTACAGTTATGACACTAATCTTATGTCACCCAAAAGATATTAAAATATTTCAATTCTGTATCTACAGTGGAAACAAGTTTCTAATTTAAAGGGAAAAACTTCAGCATCTGGTAAAAGCAAAATACAGACTACTTCAGAATATACCTCTGGGTGGAAGAAAGATCACTGCACAGAGAATAGTTTTCAAACCAAATCAACATTGAAATTCTATGGTATCACATATACTGCCTTGACATATGACAGGTTAAAATCATACAATACTTTTTTCCATTGTTGGAACTGATTGACTTTGATCCACTTTCATGCTTAATAAAGTACAAGGCAGATTTGAGAATGTAACAGTATAGTTAAAAACTGCTGCTGACACTGTTTTTATGTTTTATTAGTGTTTTAGATAGTTTTTCCAAAGTGATGCCTTACAGAACGGTTTTAGGGATGATGAAGGGGATGAAACAGCAGCCATTGTGAGTTGAAAGAATTCCATATGCTTCACTATTATCCAATTATAAGAAACATTTTAAAAATGAACTTTATTTTACTTAAATAATGCTAATTGGCAAGTTCTAAGGCAATATAGACTTTTTTTTCTGAAGTCTGTATAAATAGCTCAAAATAAAAAAAAAGGTAAAAAGTACTGTACTCAAAATTTACATGAATTAGTTTACTGCTAGTTTCCTTTGCAAATTCTGTAATTCCATCAAATGATTTAAGTCTACCAAAGAATACATTGCATGTAAAGATTAACACAATCTCAATGCCAGTAAAGGAAATCTTGCTTCACTGTTTGCCTGAGTTTGGTGCTGGTATAAATATTTGACTTCCTGATGTCTACTTTATAAAAGAGCCATATGTAATGTACTGTAACAAAGGAGCTTCTTATCCCTTGGTCTTTTAATTAAAAGAAATTTCAACTAATTTAAAACTTTGTCCTTGTCCAGAACTGTTTGTTTGTGCGTTTATTTTGAGACAGGGTCTTGCTGTGACGTTCAGGCTGGCCTTGCATTTGCCACAATCCTTCTGCCTCTACCTCTTGAGCCCTGGGATTACAGGCATGTGCCACCACACCTGGCTATTCATTTTTTTTTAACCCTTAGAAATCCTTAACCCTTAGACATCTTTTGAGGAGCATTTGCTGCAAATGTTTCATTTGAACCCAAGTCAAACCAACCATACAGCATTTTACACTAATTCAGTATAGTCTAAACTTTAGTCATGCTGTTCATCTTACAATAAAGACCCATCCAATATTAGCAAAATTGATACCAAAAGGATTTGGTCATTGTGTGAAATTCATTATAAAAAATTTTTAACAGAGTAAACAGGTAAATTTAAGTAGCCAATCAGTATTATAGCTAAGAGAATTCAAATACGTCACAGACCCGTTCTCTATTCCATTTTCATTTTATGCCTTTCATCATGGTCTGAGATAGAAGAATCCTGAACAGGTCAAAGCATTCTGCTCTTTTTAGTGTATTGAATTCTTGTTTCAAATTCCATTCAGAAGTCAGAGAAGAAATTTAAGTTTCAAATCTTCACATTTCTGTTTAAAACATTCCAGTAGCTTCCTGTACCTTCTGTAGAAATCTTCCAGGCGGTATACAATATGCATTACAGCACTTAAAATAAGTCACTGGCTTATGTATGGAAGAGAAAAATACTAGCACTTTTTTATATTTATACACAGAAAAGCTCGTTTTTCATTGATAATTACATATTTTATAATGGTGAATATTAGGTGTACAGTGTACTTTCATGATCATGTATATAAAATTTTAAGACAAAATTTTAAGACAAGCATGATCAAGTTGAAGCAGCTCAGATTCCTTAAATCCAATCTGCCTGTACCTCTGCTCTGCTCTGCTCTGCATCCTTCAGCTGTTAACATACCAGTGATTGTACTCACACTTTTCCCATGTAAACTGCAAACAGAGCCTACTTTTGTTCACTCTTGTACTGACCCGAATGAACTGTTTTCCCGTGTAATTAGTTGCTAATTCTCTACAGTTAGGGATCATCTCTTCCTCCAGATAGTTTCCTCTGTGCCATTCCCCATTTCCCTGTGTCTCTTCAACACAATGTGGATGGTGGTTGTCACTACATTCACTACACTGTATTCAGATAATGCAAATGTCCATCGTGAATCTCTAATGCACTCAGCTTGGTGTCCATGCTGGCATCTTACTCTAAGAAAAGCCTTGAGATGTGCTGCAGTTAAGTTGCTACAACATGAGTGGATGGACATATTCTTCCATTATAAACTCAAGTAAGCAGCATTTTGTTTTCAATTCTCACATGACAGTACTGAAAGTTGGAGTGGGTACAATTTCAATTTGAATCCTGCCTGAGAGACAGTGGGAGTTAGCATCTTTAACACTCTTCTCCTAATTATGACTTGGAGACATAACCATTCAAGGGATAGTTCATATAATTTAATGACCTAAAATTCAAAAC